>JAAAKG020083437.1:0-16689 GCA_010014905.2 Druon quercuslanigerum | reverse complement strand
AGATTAACTTATTTCTTTTTGATTTGAAATTTTTACAATGCCATTTGGTTTTTTTATTTTTTTATAAAAGTAATTTTAAAATTCCAGTGGTATTTTTGCTATCACTGGGCATCACTGGCGACATAGCTTAAGAAAAATTAAGGGAAAATGAGATTTATTTCTGGCTTTAAAACTACGAAGTAACTATTTGTTCTTGTAATTTATTTATAAAATTAATAAAATATATCGGATGATAATTTTCCATAAATAAAAATCACTCTGGATCTAATTTTAGAGAAATTACGAGAAAAAAATGATTTCATATTGACTTTAAATGTCCACACAGGGCATTTGTTTTTATAATTTGTTTATAAAATTAATAAAATATAACAGATGATAATTTTTCATTATGAAACTTTACTAGCCATAAAGTTTCAGGAAAATTAGGACACAAAAACTATATCTTTTTGCTTTTAAATGCCCATAGAAGACATTTGTTTATATAATTTGTTTATAAAAGTATTTTTAAATATCGGATGATATTTTTTTATCACTGAGCATCACTGGCGACTGAATTTAAGAAAAATTAGGAGAAAAAGTAATTTCTTTCTGTCTTTAAATGTCTACGCTAGGCATTTATTTATAGAATTTGTTTATAAAATTATTTTAAAATATCGGATCGGAAATCATCGGAGAAGAAAAGAATTTCTTTACGTCTTTACATGCTAGATGAAGATATGAATTTAAAAACAAACTTTCTTTTAAAGATCTGCTTTCGCTCCGCTGGGATTCGAACCACATAACCGTTTGCCAGCATGTTGCTTTACCTTTAAGCTACTAGAGAGATAAAGAGAATAATTCTTTTTCAGATATACACGTATTATTTTTCTAGGTGTTATAATTAAAAATTTTAAGGAATCTGTATTATCATCAGTTTTAGTTACCATCGATTATTGTAGAGGACATTCCGCAATCAGGCGAAAACAGAAATCAAAACAATCAATCAACTTAAATCTGTAATTAACAGAAAATACCTCACGGAATTTCTAGCCAGATTCAAAATAAATTTTGTAAATCAAGTTTTTTCTGAAAAAAAATCGACTCACTTTGCTCCACTGGGAATCGTAGATGAGAACATCTGGGTGCCGGTCGGGTGCTTTTCTAATTAAGCTATCAGAGAGATCGAAAGGAAAATCCTTCTGCAGAAAACTTCCCTATTTCAAGCCAGGCGTTATATTTTTGATACTAGTAATTTAAAGGAATCTGTATTATTATCAGAGGTAGTTACCATCGTTCAGTGAAGAAGTCATTCCACAATTGTTAAAAATAGAAATGAAAACTATGGATCTAGTTAATTTTTGAAATAGCAGAAAATGCCTAACGCCATTTCTGACTACATCGAAGATAAATTTTCTAAATATTAAAATTGAATTAAAAAAAGATCTACTCACTTTGCTCCACTGGGAAGTGACAGCTCGCTTGATAGAACGTATATTTCCGAAAAATTGATTTTTTTGTCGATCTCTCTAATAGCCCGATTGGAAAAGCACCGGACCAAAAATTGGAAGTTCTGTGAGTTGATTTCCAGTGAAGACGAGTAAGTTGATCTTTTTTCAGAAAACAATTAATTACAACTTTTTTTAAATAATTTTCCGTCTAGAGAGAAATGACGTTAAGTATTTTCTATTATTCCAAGGGGTAACTTGATCGATAGTTTTTATTTTTTATGTTTACCTATTGTGGAATTACATCTACCCTAATATCCTAATCGATGTTAACTACGTCTGTTGATAATACAGATTTCTTTAAATTACTCGTATCATAAATGTAACATCTTTCTTGTTATACCGTACGTTTCTAAAAAAGGATTTTTCTTTCGATGTCTCTGATAGCCTACTTGGAAAAGCACCCGACTGTCAATCACAAGTTTTGTAGTTTGATTGCTAAAGGAGCGACGTGAGTAGATCTTTTTTCAGAAAAATTTAATTTTACAATGTTATACAATAAGCGCGTAATAATATGACCGTGTATCATATGATAGGATTCAATATCACATGATATGATATATTACCATACAATGTAATATGATATGTTAAAATATTATACACAACGATACAATATGTTAAAACATCATACAATATGATCATACAATACTATGATGATAATTGGATGCATGGAATATGCTTCGGGAGTTCTATAAAAATGAAATTAAAAAACTCAAAGTTTCTTTTAAAAAATACAAATTTATTCAAAAATTATTTTTTAGAGATCAAAAACATTATTTTGGTACATTATTACCTAAATATTCCACTACAACAACAGTAATATTTTTATCTAAAAAAATCGAAAAAAAGTTATTTGAACAAACTTAATTTCAAAAAAAAACTTAAGCTACATTTGTTTAAATAATAGAAAATTAATTAACCAATGATATTAAATGTCTATTTCATGAAGAATTGAAATTTTTTGTTTTAAGGGTAGTTTTCAGGTACTCGTGGGGGTGTGTTAGGGGTGTTAAACTCATTATCTGATACATAAAATACCTCATTGGATAATTCTCTATAAGCCCCTATAGTTTTCCGTTACATTTTTTCAAACCCTAACAAATTATTCCAAAAACACAAAAAATTGAATTTTCCCATGCATTTCACATGGTAAATCGGCACCTATTAAAATATATATTTAAATAAAATAAATAAATAAAAAATTAGGGAATTTCTTTTTTTTGGATTTGAAATTAAATGGTGGGATCGTTGCCCTCTGAAAAAAGAAGACTTTTTGAGTCACCCTAGTGGACAGTCAATAATTTTAGAGAAAAGCATTCAGCTACTAACACTTTAGAAGAAGATAGATATAAAAAATAATTTGTTTAAGTAATTATTTTTCTTAATTTTGATAATTAAAAAAAAACTGCAAGAATATTCATTCGTACTCTCTGGATAATTGTGAAGAGAAAATTTTTGATTTTAACTCGATTCTGCTAATATTAAAGATGCTGAATAAAATTTACAAAAACGTTTTGATGTATAACTGGAAACACGTGTTGAACTTAATGGGCCTGCACCACTTCGAATATCATTAAAAAATTTTTTTTATGGATTTGATTAAATTTGCTTACCGTCACAACTGTAATATCGTAGCACCTATAAGGCGTATTTTTGCTATCTTCGAATTTAGGATGTTTCGAAATTTTGCCTGTTGGTTCCTCTAATCACTCTGCTATAAGTAAAGGGTGGATCCAAAGCACTTATAGCATATTTAAAATCTATGAGAATTTTTTTTTTTTGGCTTCTTATGGTGCCACAAAACATAAGAATGACCTTGTATGTCATGAAAGCTGCATATGGAAATTCTCCTGGACTTGCATCTTCGCCACCAATAATTCTTCGCGAAGGCTTTATCCCGAAGGCTGCGTGGAACAAGGAAAATTGTAATCATAAGCGGAAATAAGAGAATAATAATTTTTTTTTTATCAATATGAATATCAATTAAAAGGTTGAATCTCGTAGAAACCAAATAAAAAGGTGATAACTCACTTGACGAACTCTCGAAGCTTCAATATCGCATTAAAATTGTATTAGGAACATTAGAAGCTTTAATGCTGTAGCATTTTTTCATTTGGTTTTTCATTTTATTTGATTTTCCCAAGTCATGCAGATGGTATAATTCACAATGTTAGGTTTACTGTCTGGAGCCTTTATATCAAGAAATACGATACGCGTCGTAAACTTAGATTCTAATTTAATATTTGAATTATCAAGCCGATTTAATAATTTGGAATATAACTCATTCGTTCCATACGTAGTCTAATACTTTTTCATATGAAGAGATTTGATTTAGGTTTTATCTTAAAAGTTTCATTTAAGATCTAGGCTTCTGTTAGCCAACTTCGACGATCATTCGCACTTAAAAAAGCAAAGTTTAATAAACTGAACAGAATCAGATCCAGAAAATAAGCAATAAAGAAGAACACTTTTTTCTCCTAAAAAATAAAATAAAATAATTCTCCTCCATGTAAGAGACAAAGATTGCTATCTTTTGAGAGTGGTTGTTTGAACTATTATTAGTTCCACTAAATTTTAGTGACATTTTAAATATTTCAGAGCATAAGGTGATTTAATCAGTTATTTTCCAGTGGTCACACAACTTCACGATGTCTTTACGATACCAATACGACATTGTTACGACATATTTACGACACCTTTACGACATCCTATGTCCATGTCGTTACGCTGTTTTTCCGATTGCGTGAAGACATCGTCAGATGATGCGACGTCTTTACGATATATAAAGATACCGTAAGGACATCGAAATAATGAAATATAATAATATTTCATTATTTAATAATTATTCAATGCTCCCAAAACAAAAAATGCATTAAACTATTATTTTCATTGAAAATTCAAATAATTTAAAGCTTTACGAAAGTATTTTTATTGAAACATTCAAATAACTTTCACTTCATATACTTCTAAATTCTAAGTTGTCTTTTCTCAAATTTAATTAATTGTAAGCTGTTAACTAATTCTAGAAAATACAAATTTTAGCAGGATCGATCAATAATTAATTGATCAGTATAAAACAAAAAAGTAATTTTATTATAGAAATACTAGCAAATATTTAATTCCATAACGCTAATGTCAATATTTAATTTATGGAACTTAACTGAAAACAATTTATATTCAGTTTTTTGAGAAAAAAATTAATCAGTCAAAAGTTAGTTAATAGGTTCATTATATAAAAAACGGTAATAAAATATTTATATTGAAACATCAAAATAATGTTCACCCTATATTTTTATGAAAATATAAAGTATTATTAATCTTTTAAAATAATTCCAGAAAGCCTAATACATATTAGCATATAATTTTTAAGATTGAATTCAGATAATTATTTTAAAGCATTAAAAACATTTTCTAATTTATGAAACTGGAATAGGGGTATTTAAAATATAGATAAACTTTCATTATAAAAATCATATCCCATATTAAATAAAATAACCTTAAAGTCAATAATAAATGTAGTTTCTTAGTCGAAAAATATTTAACTTGAATCTTTATGTAATTGAATATTGTATACAAAATGTATCAGCTAATAATAATTAACCAATCAATAAAATAAAAATCATAATATGAATTATTTTAAATAAATAATTTAAATAATATTTATTTTACATATATTTTTTTTCTTAATTTGAGTGTTCCTATATGTTACTTGGATTTAGTAACTTGTACAAATTTTTATTTATTTCTTCCGTTCACCTTTTAAAGTAATTCCAGGAGATATTGAAATATATGTGCAAGTAATTTTGAAAAAAGAATTAAGCTAGTTACACATTTCACGGTTATTAAAGGAATTAGTAGTGATACCGTAATATATTTGAAAAAATTTTATATGCTTGTTGTGAAAAATAACAATAACGGTTAGTCCTCTTTATAATGTTCCAGGGGTGATCCAAAAACGTTTCATGCAACTAGGGTACTGATGTCAAACATTGATAATTAAATATAAATTTGGAGTTGCGAATCGGATTCAATAAATATAAAGACTTGAATGTCAATATAAAGACTAAAAAATTAAGGGAATTTCCGGAATTCATGGAAACGAAGGAATTCACGAAATCTATGGGACTCGCAGAATTCATGGAATTTAAAGAATTCACGTAATTTATAAAATGCACTCAATTCACGGACTTCGCGGAATTGATCGAATTTATGGAATTTACGGAATTCATGGAATTCACTGAATTAAAGAAATGCATGGGATTCATATACTTTATGGGATTCGCATAGTTTGCGGATTGCATAGAATCGAAGAAGTTCAAGGAATTCATGAAATCCAAGAAATTTACTACATTCACGGAACACGCCTAATTCATGGAAGTCATGGAATTCACAGAATTCCCGGAATTCAAAAAATTGAATGTAATTGGGGAATTTTTGGAATTCAAGGAATGAAAGGAACTCACAGAATTCAAGGAAATAAAGGAATTTACTAATTTGAACAAATTTTCGGAAATAATGAAATTCAAGGAATATAATAAATTTATGGAATTTAAGGAATTTTTGGAATTCATAGGGTTGCAGGAATTCATGAATTCATGGAATTTACGGAATGTAAGGAATTTAAAGAATTCATCGTATTTATGGAATTAATTGAATTTGCGGAATTCATGAAAATGAAGAAATTCACGAAAAGGAAGGACTTTATTAATGAAATTCAAGGAATTTTAGAAAACTATGGAATACAAGAAACTGACGATATTCATGGCATTAAAGGAATTCTTGAATTCAAGAAATTCTTGAATTCATGCAATTTACGGAATTGATAGAAACGAAGGAATTCACGAAATCTATGTAACTCGCAGAATTCATGGGACTCGCAGAAGTCATGAAATTAGAGGAATTCTCGGAATTTATGGAATTCACGCAATTCATGGAATTCAAGGAATTTGTGGAATTCAAGGAATTTGTGGAATTATAGGAATTCACGGAAATCACAAAATACAAAGAATTCACTAAAGTCACGGAATTCACAGAATTGATCGAATTTATAGATTTTACAGAATTCATGGAATTCACTAAATTCAAGAAATGTATGAGATTCATGGACTTCATGGGACTCGCAGAATTTGCGGAATGCATACAATAGAAAAAGTTCAAGGAATTAAAGAATCTCACAAAATTCATGGAAATAAAGGAATTTACTGAATTGAAGGAATTTTAGAAATTCATGAAATTCAAGAAATTTTCGGAATTCATGGAATTGAAGGAATGCTTGAATTCGTGAAATTTAAGGAGTTTAAGGTATTTACTGAATTCATGGAATTTTTGGAATTAATGGAATTTGCAAAATTCATGGAAGCGAAGGAATTCACGAAATTTAAGAAATTGACGGAATGGATCGAATTTATGGAATTTACGTAATTCATGGAATTCAATGAATTCAAGAAATGTATGAGATTCATGGACTTCATGGGATTCGCAGAATTTGCGGAATGCATAGAATCGAAAAAGTTCAAGGAATTAAAGAATCTCACAAAATTCATGAAAATAAAGGGATTTACTAAATTGAAGGAATTTTAGGAATTTGTGGAATTCAAGGAATTTTCGGAATTCATGGAATTAAAGGAATGCTTCAATTCGTGGAATATAAGAAATTCAAGGTATTTACTGAATCCATGGAATTTTTGGAATTAATGGAATTTGCGAAATTCATGGAAGCGAAGGAATTTACGAAATTCTATAAACAATCGAAATTCAAGAAATCGACAGAATTGATCGAATTTATGGAATTTACGGAATTCATGGAATTCACTGAGTTCAAGAAATGTATGAGATTCATGGACTTCATGGGATTCGCAGAATTTTCGGAATGCATAGAATCGAAGAAGTTCAAGGAATTAAAGAAACTCACAAAATTTATGGAAATAAAGAAATTAACTAAATTGAAGAAATTTTAGGAATTTTAGGAATTTTAGGAATTCATGGAATTCAAGGAATTTTCGAAATTCATGGAATTGAAGGAATGCTTAAATTCGTGGAATTTAAGGAATTCAAGGTATTTAATAAATTCATGGAAGCAAAGGAATTCACGAAATTCGATAAATGCACGAAATTCAAGAAATTGTCGGAATTTATCGAATTTATGGAATTTACGGAATTCATGGAAACGAAGGAATTCACGAAATTTGAGAAATTCACGAAATTCAAGGAATTGACGGAATTTATGTAGTTCAAGATATTCATGGTAGTCTGTAAAATCCATACATTTCGTAAATGCCGTGTTTTTGAATGCATTCCATTAATTGATTGAATTTTATGAATTTCATAAATTCTAAGATTTTCTTAAATTTCACGAATGAGTTAAATTTCTTGAATTGCATAAATTCCGTAAAATCCGAAAATTTCGGGAAATCCAAGAATTGCATAATTTCCATGAATTCCGTATATTCCACAAATTTTGTCACTTCGATCATTTATGTGAATTCCGTAAATTGCCAAATTTTATAAACTCTGTGAAGTCCATTAATTCCGTAAATTTGTTAAATATTATAAATCCCTTGAATTTCGTGAATTTTTTAAAGTTCATAAATTCCTTAATTTTCGTGAAATTCCTGATTTTCGAGAATTCCGTGGCTTTCCTGTTTTTCTTGAATTTCGCGAATTCCGTGAATTCTGCGAATTTCTTCCATTCTGCGAATTGTGTAAATTCTCTGAGTTCCGTAAATTCCTTAAATTCCATGAATTCATAGAATCTCGTGAATTCTTTCTATTATGGGCATTCCGTGAAATTATAAAATTAATGATAAGAATGTGGGGTATCATACATAAAATGATCTATTCTAAATTATATCCAAAAAGCTTACTAAAATTCATAGAAATTTGGAACAGAATATCTGATACGATTAGACTGAATTTTTATCGAAGAAGAAATAGAAATGTAAAGCAACGACTGGGACATAGTATATTTTCTTTCGACAAAAATAAATGGAAATTATATTCCAAAGTTTGATGAAAATTAATTGCTTTTATAGAAAAAGAATAAAGGTCTATGAAATTTCAATTTGTTCTTAAATTTGTTTAATTTATTTATTTATTGCAACTAATTAAAAAAAGACTCGATGGTAATGTAGAATAATCCAATCCATCCTACTTTTAAGATGGTATCTAAAAGATGACATTTGAAAAATTTTCTATACTTTTTCCTATATTATTCTATTAGCAACATTTTTGAACCAGGAGCTTCTCCAATTTCTTTCTTAATAAAATCCATCACAGCATAAACGTTCAAATAAACATCATATGGTTCCTCGGAACAAAGTCCATCATAATAATTTGCAACGCCGATTATCACTCCATCATTATTCACAGCTGAGCCTCCATGATCGCGCTGAAAAAATAATGCGTATTACTCTGAACACAATAAAATGACTTAGTTGTTTTTTAAATTTAAATTCTTAAAAGAATAATTTTGTTCTATCAAAAAAAAAAACATTGATCTGCTAGGTCTAATAAAGCAAAAAAAACTGGCTTTTGTGTAAAAATCAATTTTAATTCGGTTTGCACTTCAACTCGTTCTTAGTCAGCCAGTTTTTCGGATTTTTTAAATCAAATTTTCAGAGAATGTAGACTGAAATGTCCTTCGACTGATAGAACAAAAGGAATTACAAAATTATGAAAAAAATTTTTTATTTTCTTCTGATGCGTGGCGCTTGTCGGACTTCTCTAACTTCAAGCGTTTCGTTTAGTAGGCGAATTTTGAGTAACAATAAACTTCGAGCAAGAAAACTGTTAACAACATTACAAAGAAGTTTTCTGGAAAATTTTAGCTTAATCGAATTATTATTTAGGAAATTATTAACATCTGAAATCAATAGCGGCTAGGCGATTCGCTCGCGGACTATAGCGAGAGTTTCATATCCGATTCATAATAAAGTGACCCGGTAACAAAAATAAAAACTAATCAAGTAATCAGCTAATATCAAAGTATTATGTATAAATAAACAATAGCGCATAATGTAAAATAATTGATTCATTCGATATTACGTTCAATTGTATGATTTTATTTTTGAGACAAACTGTGCAAAAGTAAAACATAAGCATCTAATAAATGAGAATCAACGGATTCTTAATTTCGCGAATTTTTTAATGCTTCCAATTTACGGAAATTGAAAAATGTGCAAGATCAAAAAAGTATATTTGCTCATCATTACTGTGAACTGTATTATAAATCGGATAGGAGACTTTCAGTACGGTCCGCTCGGGAGTCGCCTAACCGCTATTACATTAAGTTGTTAATAATTTCTTAAATATCAATTCGATTGGGCTAAAACTTTCCAGAAAACTTCTTTGTACTGTCGTTAACATTTTTATTGCTGAAAGTGTCTTGTTGCTCAAAATTTGCTCGATTTACGAAACGCTTGAAGTTAGAGAAGTACGATAAGCGCTACGCGTCAGAAAAAATTAACAACAACTTATCAGACTTCTCTAACTTCAAGCGTAACGTTTATCGAGCGAATTTTGAGAAATAATAAACTATCAGTAATAAAAATATTGACGACAGGACAAAGAAGTTTTTTGGAAAATTTTAGCTCAATCGAATTAATGTTTAAGAAATTATCAACATCTGAGTTCAATAGCGGCTAGGCGACTTGCGCGCGGGCTTTAGCAAGAGTCTCAGATCGGATTTTTAATACAGTTTACAGGAATGATGAGTAAATGTACCTTTTACATCTTTCACTTTTTTCAATTCCACGAAATTGAAGCATTGAAAAATTCGCGGAATTAGGAAACCGTTATATGTATCTCATTTATTAGATGCTTATGTTTTACTTTTGTACAGTTTGTCTTAAAAATAAAACCATACAATTGTACATAATATTGAATTAATCAATTATTATACATTACAAACTATTGTTTGTTTATATATTAGCTGATGACTAAATTAGTTTTTATTTTGGTCACCGGCTCACTGTATTATGAATTGAATATGAAACTCACGCTACAGCTTGCGCGCCGGTCGCCTAGCCGCTATTGAATTGAGATGTTAATAATTCCTTAAATATTAATTCGATTGGGCTGAAATTTTCCAGAAAACTTTTTTGTACTGTTGTTAACATGTTTCTTGCTAGAAGTTTATTATTGCTTGAAATTTGCTCGATAAAAGAAACGCTTGAAGTTAGAGAAGTCCGATAAGCGCCACCCGTCAGAAAAAATTACCTACAATTTTTTTTTCTAATTTTTTAATTCATTTTGCTCTATCACTCAAAGGATTTTTCGAACTATATTCCCTGATAATTTTATTTAAAAAATCGAAAAGCTGACTGACTCAGCACGAGTTGATGTGAAAAAAGAATTCAAATTGATTTTTTCAAAAAGGCAGCTTAATTGTTGAATTTCTAGAAAGTAAAATTGACCTACCGTAGTCATGCCCCTTCCTTTTTTTTCAATCGTGCACAGTTGATCGACCATAAGTTGTAATCTAGAATCTGATTTGAAGCCACAAGTTGCAGCAGTATACATGTTTGAATATAATTTTTTCAAAGTTCCAGAAGGTTCATCAGGTTTAGAAGTTTTTCCCCATCCAACAATAACTACAGGTTCATTATCATACACGTCTCTGCTGGGCAACATAACTGCACCCTGATTTTCGTTAAATTTAATTGAAGAGTCCAACTAAAAAAAAAACAGAATTTCCTTTTCTTTAAAATCAACACAAAAATTAAAACCAATTTTTTTTTGACAGAAATACGGACTTGATTGAAAATTTTAAGTTTGTCTCTTTGTTACACATCCCATCTTATCCCAACCCACAGAGCACAGTTGGATGAAATCAAAAAACAAAGTTCAAAATAACTTGTAGCTGGCAATTCTTAACCGATTTTTGTTTTTCTTTTTAAGAAAAATTTAGCAGTCAAGATTGAAGAAATATTTATCTTTTCTGATTTAAAAATTTTTTTGTTAAAACTTTGAGTTTAACAGAAAAAGTAAAGAAAACATAGATTTTTTTTGGTTTACCTTTGTTCATCTTTGTCAAAATTTTTCTTTACAAAAATAATATTCGATCATACAACTTTGTCAAAAGACATTCTTAAATATTTTTATAAACAAATTATATAAACAGTGCTCATTTTGGACATTTAATAGCAGAAAGAATTCGTTTTTTTTTATTTTTCTCACATTATGTCGCCAGGGATATTTAATGATCAAAAATTATCATCCGATAGTTTTTATTTATTTTATAAACAAATTATAAAAACAAATGCCTAGTGTGGACATTCAAAGGCAGAAAGAAATCAGTTTCTCTACTAATTAATCTCGAATTATGCCTTCAGTATTGCCTAATAAAGAAAAATTATCACCTGATATTTGTTATTAATTTTATAATCAAATTGTATAAATAAATGCCAAATGTGGAGAATTAATAACAAAAAGAAATCGTGTTTTTTTATTATTTTTAACAAAAGTTCTGTCGGCAGTGCTGATTAGTAACAGAAAATTATAATCATATATTTTTTATTCATTTTATAAACAAATTAATTAAACAAATGCACAGTATGGACATTTAAAGAAATAAATAAATTGTTTTCTCTCCTAATTGTCCTCAAATTATATGGCTCGTGATGTTCAACAATCGAAAATTATCATCCAATATTTTTTATTAAATTTGTAAACAAATTCTTTGTGTGGACATTTAAAGGCAGAAAGAAACCGTTTTTTCTCTTCATTTTTTCATAAATGTTGCCAATGATCTTTAATAATGGGAAATTATCATTCTATATTTTTTCATTATTTTATAAACAAATTAAACTAACAAATGTGCAACTGGGGAATTAAAATTTTATAAAAATACTTTTTCCTCCTATATTTTCTGTAATGATGTCGACAATTATGTTTATTTGTGATAATTTAACACAAACATTTCTTTGTAAACGAAGAATCCATAGTGTACTCTTTTTTGAGGTAATTTGTTTATAAAAATTAAATTAAAAATTTGATTTTTTCGCATTAAAGATTTAATGTAAATTGTTTATTTAGTGAACAAATTGTATAAACAAATGTACATTTTTAGCTTAATGTAAAAAGAAATAATTTTTTTTCTCTGGCATGGCTATCTATATTTGATTTATTTTCTAAACAATTTATATAAAAAATGTAAATTTTAGGCATTTGTGGATAATTCTTTTCCCTTAAGAACACCTAAAATTTTATTTTTTAATATAAATTATGTATAAAATAAAACAAAAATATATGGCTGGCAAACAAATTTTCAGAAAATTAAAGCAAATATAATAAAACAAGTATAGATACGTGGCAAACTAATTTTCAGAAAATTTGTTTGCCACCTATCTATATTTGTTATATTTTATAAACAATTTAAATAAAAAAAAAATCTAAGTTGTTTTTAAGCGAAAAGAATTATCCAAAATTGCTTAAAATTTACATTTTTTTATATAATTTGATTATCAAATGAATAAATCGTGACAATTAATAGCATTAATAATATAATATAATAAATTATAGCAAAATTTATTTTAAAAACATTGTTGTTAATTTAATTTAAAAAAATAATAAAAGAAGAAACGATTTATTTTCGCTTAAGAATGCAAGTTAGTAATTTTTTGTCTTTATAATAAATCTACTCAGTATTTTATTTCAAAAATTTTCCCGAAAAAATAAAAAATTGGTGCAAAATTGAGTTCTTAATATATTTTAAACCTCGTTTTCTGATTTCACCCCAATATGCATCCCGGCAATGAGGTACAAAAATCGAACTCCAAAGATACGAGGTTTCCGGTAATCTATAAATCCAAAGATAAGAGCGTGACCAAACAGTGGGGCAAAAAACACTTTCGTGGATAAATTGATTTTCAAAAGACAATTATTACCCTCTTTTAACTTCTTTTTAAAATAATAGCTATAAAATGTCGCATCGAATAGCAATGCAAATGTGAAGAAATGTATTAAATTTCTTATGAACAAATAAGTGAATGCATTTTTTTCGTAGGAATTGGCAACGATTTGTCACTTGATTCGCAGTAAATTTGAAACATTCATGGACGAAAAGAATTTTTCAGTTAAATTAATAAAACTTAATCAATAATTTGTTATTCATTGAATAAACTGCGTCAATAAACAATTTATTATCGTAATCAACAATTATTTACACAAATTTTAATCGTTTAATATGTTTATAAATAAAATACCGCTTTTTCACTAAATAAACAGCTAGTTATTAATAAATTATTTTTTGTTATGAAAAGATAACATTATATAATTATTTAACTAAACTGAATTAACAAATGCATTATTTGGCTATTTTTCAGCATTTAAACTTATTTTTTTTGTGTAATGGAGGAAAAAAATTTTAGTTGAGAAAAGCATTAGTCGAAAAAAATTTATTTACTACATTGTTGGGTAAAATAAAATTAGTAGATTAAAATAATATAATAAAATAAATATAATAAATATAATAATATAATAAAATAAAAATAGTAGAACTAAACTGAATTAACAAATGCATTATTTAGCTATTTTTCAGCATTTAAACTTATTTTTTTTGTGTAATGGAGGAAAAAAATTTTAGTTGAGAAAAGCATTAGTCGAAAAAAATTTATTTACTACATTGTTGGGTAAAATAAAATTAGTAGATTAAAATAATATAATAAAATAAATATAATAAATATAATAATATAATAAAATAAAAATAGTAGAACTAAACTGAATTAACAAATGCATTATTTAGCTATTTTTCAGCATTTAAACTTATTTTTTTTGTGTAAAAGAGGAAAAAAATTTTAGTTGATAAAAGCATTAGTCGAAAAAAATTTATTTACTACATTGTTGAGTAAAATAAAAATAGTAGATTTTTTATCGAACTATTCAAACAAAATTTTAAATGTGCAAAAAACTGTTGATTACAGAAAAAACAAGTTTAAATTCTAAAAATTGCCTAATTTTTCATTTGTTAATTAAGTTTGGCTAAACAATTATCAAATGTTCTCGATCCATAGCAAAAGATAATTTCTAAATAACTGTCTATTAATTCCATGAAGTAAGAGGTATTTCATTTATAAATACAAAAAATGATAAAAATTTGTTTAAACAATTGTTTTTTAACATAATAAATTGTTGACTGTCATCAAAATGTTCTTAAAAATTTCGAATTTAGTTATTTACAGTTAATTTCATCGAAAAATGCAAGTAAGTACCTCCGAAAATAGCCAAATAGTGCATTTGTTAACTAAGGTAGTTTAAACAATTATTGATTTTTATTTGGTTGACTAATAATATACTTAGCTTTTATTTTCAAGTAATATGTGATCGAGTCCATAGAAAAAAAACTTTACTTATTCCATGAAACATATTTATATATATTGTATTGTGATATTTGTTTATAAAGATTGCTTTTAAAAAAGCAATAAATTTTGTAACATTTGCATTGCTATTGGAAATCATTTTGAGAAAGTTGCTTTCAGTTTTGTAGGTATTTTTGATTGAATTAAAGCATTTTTTTTTAACCGGTATACTTCAAAGATAAAAATTATAATTCCAAAAATTTTTGTTATTGGATAAACAAAAAAATAAACAACAAAGTAAAAATCGGATATGACATTTTGATGCGAAATTTTACTAACTTTCAGTTTAAAAAAAAGTTAAACTCGGATAAGAATTGTCTTCTAAAAATCAATTTATATACGGAAGTTTTTTTCCCCCACTGCGCGACTTTTAGATTTTGGGTTTAATGCGTGAAAACGTACACAGGCCTACTACGCGCACGCGCACGTTGAATTCGACGCAGTGCTCACTCGTTCGCGCCCAAATCTGATAGGGAAGGGTTAGAATGGAAAAAAATTTAACTCGCAACTTTGGAGATTGGAAGCTCATATCTGTGGAGCTCTCGTACCTTTGGAGATCTAGTGGACTTACTGTTACAATGGCAACATCGTAATTGTGAGTATGATAAACATGATTTGAATTGTTTTGCAGCCATTTAGGATGAGAGGTAGCGTCTTTTATCTTAAAAGTTTCTCCTCCTTCATTTAGCATGGTGGTTCCCACATGCACTGTAATATCATTGAAGCGTCGTTCCAGGCTAATGTGGACACACCAGCTTGAAGTCAGAATGTGATTTGTGCTCACGATTGAGCCACCACACCGGAGAAAGTTTTTTCGTTTAAAGAAAGCTGCGTAGGGAAATTCTCCTGGATAAGCATCTTCACCACCAAGAATTCTTAGCGAAGGCCTTGCTCCGAAGGCTACGTGGAAAAAATATAATAGTTGGAAGGTTAAATCGTTTTTTTATTTTATAAGTCAAATAATAAAGGTTTTCTTTGGAGTGTGCTAATGAGAAGGTTTCTTCTCAGAGTGACAAAATTCAAAGGTACAAACTCGTGGAGATTAAATAAAAGGTGCGAAATTGCGTTTCTAATTCTCGAAGCTTCAAAATTCTATAT
Organism: Druon quercuslanigerum; assembly: GCA_010014905.2. Taxonomy (NCBI): domain Eukaryota; kingdom Metazoa; phylum Arthropoda; class Insecta; order Hymenoptera; family Cynipidae; genus Druon; species Druon quercuslanigerum. The sequence goes on along the minus strand of JAAAKG020083437.1, from coordinate 752 downwards.
CAATTATATTGTGGTGAACGGTTTCTTTAATTTTTTGGCCCCTTTTCATTTATTAAGTAATTTAGACAAAAGCCGTTTACTACAAAAACTGATCGGATTTTAATTCGCGTCTCACAAATTCTTATACATTTTCTAAACTTTTCAAATTTTTATCAAAGAATATACACTCGAGTTCCAAAGATGCGAGAAGTTCGCGAATCGGGAACTCCGGAGAAACGAACGTGAAAGGCACTCCCCCTCCTGCGACGTTTAGATTAACGGAGGTAATGCGTGAGAACGCACGCAGGCATACTGTGCGCACGCGCACTTCAAGTTTAAGGCTGCGCGCAATCTCCCGCGCTTCACTCTGAAAAAGAGCGGGACAGAATTGAAAAAATTCTGCTCGCTCCTGTGGATTAGGTTTGTGTAAAATGTTACCACCTCCTTTTATATCAAACGACCACGTTTTGAGACCACTGAGTCTAAAAAACATGTTTTTACTAATGTGTATGTCTGTATGTCTATCTGTGACTACCATACCTTCTTGAAAAATAAATCCATTTGATTGGTCGTTGTTACGCTTTTTTAGTGTCAAAAACTTAAATTCAATATCGTTAGCCATTTTGGAAAAAATAGATAAAATAATAATAATTAATAAAATAATAATCTAATAATAATAAAATAGTAATGCTGAATAAAATAAATAATTATATAATAATTATAAAATAAATAAATACTTCAATGAAAAAAATTACCAGAGTTATAGGAATAAA
>JAAAKG020083426.1:0-16689 GCA_010014905.2 Druon quercuslanigerum | reverse complement strand
AGGTTTTTAATTTTGAGGTTTGCGGGTTTAAGGTTTATATTTTTAGGATCTCTGGGTTTCAGGTTTATGGATTTGGGTTTTTTGTGTATGGTGTTTATGTGTTTGGAGTTTATATATTTTAGGTCTATGAGTTTAAAATTTAAGGGTTTTGGGATATGGGCTGATGAGTTTGGGATTTATAAGTTTATGATTTATAGGTTTATTGTCTATAATGTTTGGGTATATGGTCTTTGTTTTTATAGAATTAGAGTTAATGTGTTTGGGGTTTGTAGATTTAAGGTTTATGAAATTTAGGGGTTTATCGGTTGGGCTCGTGTGTTTGAGGTTTATAGGTTTGTAGCTTATGGATTCTAAGTCTATAGTTTTGGTTTAATGGGTTTGTGATCTATAAGGTTGGGGTTTGTGGGATTGGGATTTTTAAGTTTGAGGCTTGCGGATTTAAGGTTTATATTTTTAGAATCTCTGGGTTTCAGGTTTATGGATTTGGGTTTTATGGGTATGGTGTTCATAAGGTTTGGGGTCCATGGGTTTAAGGTTTGTGGATTTAAAGTTTAAAGGTTTGTTTTTTATGGGAACAAGGATCCATTAATTTGAAGTTTAAGTTGATTTAATATAATTGCATATCCCTTTTTGATGGATAATCCGTTCATGCATAAACCAACAATTTCAGTGTGAATAAAACCAAGTTTCCTCAGTGTTAGCTACTACCCCATGTTTAGCCAAAGATGTAAAAACAAATTATTTTGGTTTTTAAATTAATGATCTGTCTAGATTTTTTTCCCATTACGGCCATTTCGCAAAGGAAGATACCAGGTAGTAATGTACAACTTATATTTAAAGGTTAAGAGCCTTTGCAAGAAACGTGAGGGGTGATTTGAAGAATGAAATTTATGACTTTTCAACAGACGAAATTGTGCTTTGAGACCAAAACTGTTCTCCTGCATTTATCATAGCTTATCAGATTACAGCAAAAAAGGGTCACCAATTTGTTTCTTATTCTAATAGGGTAATAAATTGCCACTGTCAACGCTTTGGGGCTGAAATATCCAGGAAGTTCTGCTAAAGCCTTCCAGATAAGTTCTCATCGACGAGGGAAACGCAATATCTACAAGTTCCTACAGAGGGATATATAACTAACCTTGTTAAATGTACCAGCCACCTAGTTGTTAGATTTATCGTTAAAATTAAAATAGAGGTAGATAATCTTCTTGGAAACGCGCTTCGTTATCCAGGTTCCATTATCGAGTTTCTCTTAGTATTTCTTTGTTTTTTTGGACTTAATCGTTGAAAGGATTTTTTCCATTGTTGAATTGGACTTTTTTCATAAAAGCATTAGTACAAAAGAAAAATGTCTTCTTTTTTGTATGTTTTCTACTTTTGATTATCGTGATGAACATCCTGTTGCTCAAAAATATTTCTTGAATTTTTGTCTAAGCAATACGCTATTATTCTAAATATATTGTAGACAGTTTACAAATTATTATAAAAATTTGAAACAAACTCAGAAAGAAATTTCGAATCACACTAAAGTCAACCAATTTAATATTTATAATTAATAAAAAATAAATGAATAAAATAAACATTTTGATTATAGTTCCTACTGATAAAATTCAAGAATTGATTAATTCATTTAATTGTATAGACGAATCTTTACAATTTGATTTTAAATTTGAAAATAATAACACCCTCAATTATTTAGATATGTCAATTATAAAAACCTAAAAAGGAGATTCAATTGCCAAATGGTAAAAAAACCTTTATTGCGAGGTAAATATTCAAATATAATTCCTTTGAAGGATTGATAGATAGATGTATAAGACTAAGTATAAAGAATTTATCTAGAGAAAACAACACTTATAAAAACAGAATTGTAAAATAAATTTTTGTATATATATATAAAACATTTTCAATAAATTTAAAAACAGAAATACGTAATATAACTCATTGTTGACATATGCAATAAATTGATTTTTTTCAAATTCCTAATGCCTTTGGCGCGCTATTCTTATTCCAATTGATTGCGCCCTTTTTATCAGAAAACATGTTACTATAATTTCTGGTTTCCATGTAAAAAATTTTCTACCAAATCGTCAAATTTTTTAATAAAAATGATCAAACTTCAATAATAAATTAGTTCTAGTTTTAAACAAATAGTTGAATCAACAAGCCAAAAATATGAATTTTTCTGTAGAGAGCGGAATTTTCAACCAAAAAGATGGACTTTTAAACAAGAATTTTTCTAAGTTTTTCAAGTGGGACGAAGTTGAATTTTCAAGAAAAAAAGGACAAAATTTTAAGAAAGAAGTTCAACTTCCGATTAAGTAGTTAAATTTTCAATCACAGAAGATAAATTGTCAAAGAAAAATAGAATAGTTATTTTTTAATTAAAAAAAATTTATTTTAATTTTAAAATCAAACGCATTAGAATATAAACTAAAAAAGACGAATTGTCAATAAAAATGTAATATTTATCAAACCATACATATTTTTACATTAAATAAAAACTCGTCGAACTTAATAAAAAAAGTTTAATATTTAATAAAGAAGTACAATTATTACACAAAGCATAATAATTTTTCATTAAATGATTGCACTTTTGAAAAAATATCCAACAAACTATCCAAAAAATCGAATTAACAAAAAAAACTTGTTTTTTCTACCTAAAAGTATGAGTTTTCCAACATAAGTTAATTACCAACTAAATAGTTGAATTTTCTCGGAAAAAATTAAATGTTCACCCCAAAAAAAATTTCAACAACAAAAAATTCTTCCTAAAGCAAAAAGACGAATTTTCTGCAAAACAGAAAAATTTGCCAAAAAATGTGAGTTTTAAACAAAGAAGAAAATAAGCAAACAAAATTCAAATTTTAAACTAAAACTGATTAAGTTTTTTGCTAAAAATGAAATAGGTCAATTTTTGGTTCAAAAAATTCATTTAAAATAATGCAAAATCGATTTTTTCAAAAAAATGTTGAGATTTTTATTAAAAAGATAAATCTTTAAATAATCAATACAATTATTTAATTATTATTAATAACAGTTAAATTTTCAGCTAAGAATTTTGACTTTTGACATGGTAACTTAAAAAACTTTTACCCTAAATTCTTAAATTTAACAGCAAATTCTACAATTTCTAATCAATGAAAAGGAATTTTGAACCAGAATTCAAATTATTCAAAATTCAATTATCAGGGTGTTGCAGAGGAAATTACCGTTCTTCTTTTAATTTATATATTTGATATTATATTCAAAAAATTATTTTTATTAAAATCAAAAAGAGATTAATGCGTAAAAAAATTCTTTAACCAAATAATCGAATTTTTACAGGAAAAAATGACGTTTTTCAAAACATAGTTGAATTTTCAATCAAGAACTTTTCTACTAAAAATAATGAATTTTCAATCTAAAAGGAAATTTCAACTAGGCTGTTTTAAAAAAATAGTTGAATTTTTAACATAATATTTAAATTTTCAGCAATATAGTTGAATTTTCAATTACAAAAGATTATTCTGAACGAAATATGGAATAGTCTATATATTATGCAAACACAATTTTAATTATAATTTAGAACTAGTATACTTTGAGAAAAAAACACAAATTTTCAAGAAAGTACTTGATTGCTGAAGCAAAACAGTTTCGAAAAAAAATGAAATTTAAACCCAAAAATACGAGTTTTAAATAAAACAGTTAATTTCATAAAAGAAACACTTGAATTTTAAACTAAAAACGGTCCATTTTTAACCAAATTTGGGAAAGTTAACTTTAAAATTGAACAATTTATTTCAACAAAAAAAAGGATTTTTCATCAAAATAGTTCGATGACTGGATCAATCGATCTTTGACGAATAAAATAAATTTTTAACAAAGTATTTTAACTTTCAACCGAGCGATTCAATTTTCAATTTAAAGTATTAATTTTATACGAAAAAGATGAATTAATAACAAAATGAATAAATTTCCTAAAAAAGATTTGAATTTTCCATTAAAAACTATCAATTTCCCGCGAACAACAAACTAGTTATATTATTCATTTAAGAGAAATGATTTTCCACAGAAAAACTCATCTAAACAAAAAAATAGTTCCAACATTTAACCAAATACACGCCAGGTCCCATAAAAGCCGTTCCGATTTTGTAATTCTTAGAACCACTGTACCACGCAGTGTCTCAGGGGGCAGGGCGAGAAACGTTTTCGACTCACGCGCATTGCGCGAGTACTCAACCGAGTATATTGCGCAATATTACGAATTCCATTTGGAATCGGGTAAAGCATTTACGCTTCGTTTACTTGTACGTTTCGAGGGAACTGATTTATCTATAAGGCCATATAATTTCTTCCCCGTACGTCAAAAATTGCCACAAAACCTCTTACCCCCCCACCCTTACTGTCATGTACTTTTTGAGTGGACGCTAATTGATTTTTAAAGTTGGATAATTAGTTTCTGGTAAATGGTTGTAAAATCTTTGTTTAAAAAATGCTTAAAAATTGTTATAAAAATTATAGAAATTTTAACAACTAAATACGTGAATTGATAATGCACCATGGGGTTCGGCGAGCGACCAGTAATAGTGGCATTTCCCAAGAGGTTAATGGAGCAACTAATGTTCCAGGAGCTACCCGCTTCTTCACACTTAGCAACTCGCACTTTTCTTCTCTCTGGTGTCAAACGGGGTGTCATATAAATTTAAAAGAGTTTAATTCTGCGTAATTACTAAAGTTTGTGAACGCCAGGAAAGAGACGAAGCACCAGAACTTTTTAACGCGTTGCTCCCCTAAACGCGAATTTTCTTCACTTACTTTCCTGGCTGGCTTTGAATTTTCATTATTTACTTTATATTCCTTCTTGAAAAGTAGAATAAGAGAAAAGACAGGCGACGACAGCTTCTTGACGGCAGGCTTCGCTTGCCAGAGTTGATGATATTTTCATAATCTACGACGAAACTAAAGACTTAATTGTACCAGTCTCGTTGGATGATTAGATTATCTATGATGCTGGGTGATTTCACTCTTGTCAGACAAAGCCACTCAGAGTTGCATGAATTAATTACAAACTTTGTTGAACTGCAACTGATCGCTATTAATCCGATTCTCACTATTGTATTACAACTCCAGTTGTAGCTTTCCTGCCTTGCTTTCACTGAAATCTTTTATTTTAATTCACTAGTATGTTAAATTAAAATAAATTTAAAAAAAGGTTGGAACAATATTCAGTACGACTAGACAACACTTTTTCGGTATACTACGAATATCAAATGTCTGAGATAAGAAAAATAATTCATCGCAGCTTGTTCAGAAATTTCTGGCGACACAAAACAATATTTAGCGCAACTGGACAACATTTTTTGTGATATGATGAATATAAAATGTGCTAAATAAGAAAAAACATTTATCGCAGCTTATTTATATATTTCTGGCAACACGAAACAATATTCAGCACAACTGGACAACGTTTCATTGACACATAACGAATACAAAATATCTGCGATAAGAAAACACATTCATCGTAGCTCAATTAGAAACTTCTGGCGAGAGGAAACAATATTTAAGGCGAATGGACATTTTTTCGTAGTATTACGAACATGAAATGCCTAAGATAAGAAAAACATTTATCGCAGCCTAACTAAAAACTTCTGACGACACGAAACAATATTCAACATAACTGAACAACATTTTTCGTGAAAGGATGAACGGAAAATGTCTTAAATAAGAAAAAACATTTATCGCAGCCTATTTAGATACTTCTGGCGACACGAAACAATATTTAACGGAAATGGACAAAATTTTTTCGCTATTGAATAAACACTAAATCTTTGAGATAAGAAAACTCGTTAATCGCAGCTTGTTCAGATAATTCTGGCGACACAAAAGTATATTCAGCACAACTGGACAACGATTTATCGACACATAATGAATACAAAATACCTGAGATAAGAAGCCACATTCATCGCAGCTTAATTAGAGACTTCTGGCGACACGAAACAATATTCACTATAACTGAATAACATTTTCTCGAGATACAATGAACATAAAATATTTGAGATAAAAAAAAAATTAATCGCCCCTTGTTTAGAAATTTCTGGCAAAACGAAACAATATTTTGCGCAACTGGACAACATTGTTCGATATATGATGAATATCAAATGTGTTAAATAAGAAAAAACATTTATCACAGCTTATTTACATACTTCTGACGAAACGAAACAATATTCAACATAACTGAACAACATTTTCTCGAGATATAATGAATATAACATCTATGAGATAAGAAAAATAATTAATCGCAGCTTATTCAGAAATTTCTGGTGACCCAAAACAATATTTAGCGCAACTGGACAACATTTTTCGTGATAGGATGAACGGAAAATGTCTTAAATAAGAAAAAAACATTTATCGCAGCCTATTTAGATACTTCTGGCAACACGAAACAATATTTAACGCAAATGGACAAAATTTTTTTGATATTGAATAAACACTAAATCTTTGAGATAAGTAAACTCGTTAATCGTATCTTGTTCAGATATTTCTGGCGACACGAAAGAATATTCTTAGAGACACATAATGGATACAAAATATCTGAGATAAGAAAACACATTCATCGCAGGTTAATTAGAAACTTCTGGCGACATGAAACAATATTCAACATAACTGGACAGCATTTTCTGGAGATATAGTGAATATTAAATATATGAGATAAGAAAAATAATTATTCGCAGCTTATTTAAAAATTTCTGGAGACACAAAACAATATTTAGCGCAACTAGACAAAATTTTTCGTTATATGATGAATATAAAATGTGTTAAATAAGAAAAAAACATTTATCGAAGCTTATTTAGATACATCTGGTGACACGAAACAATATTCAACGCAAAAGGACAAGGTTTTATCGACACATAATCAATACCAAATACCTGCGATAAGAAAACACATTCATCGCAGCTTAGATAGAAACTTCTGGCGACACGACACAATATTCATCATAACTGGATAACATTTTTTCGAGATATAATGAATGTAAAATATATGAGGTAAGAAAAAAAATTAATCGCAGCTTATTTAAAAATTTCTGGAGATACGAAACAATATTAAGCGCAACTGGACAACATTTTTCGTGATATGATGAATATAAAATCTGTTAAATAATAATAAAACGTTTGTCGCAGCTTATTTAGATACTTCTGGCGACACGAAACAACATTTAACGCAAATAGACAACATTTTCTTGCGATAGAATGAACACTTAATCTCTGAGATAAGAAAACTCGTTAAGCGTACCTTGTTCAGATATTTTTGGCGACACCAAAGAATATTGAGCATAACTGGACCACGTTTTATCGATATAAAATGAATATGAAATGTCTGAGGTAAGAAAACACATTCATCGCGGCTTGTAAAGAAATTTCTGGCGACACGAAGAAATATTTAGCACAGCTGGACAAAGCTTTCTCGAGATATAATGAATATCAAATTTCTGCGGTGAGAAAAATTATTATTAGCAGCTTACACAGAAATTTCTGGTGGCATGAAATAATATTCAAGGCGACAAGGCATTTTTTTTTTAATATTATGAATATAAAATGTCTGAGATAACAAAAATAATTCTTCGCAGCTTATAAAGAAATTTCTGGTGACAGGTAATAATATTTAGCAGAACTGGACAACGCTTTCTCGAGATATAATGTGTATCAAATTTCTAAGTTAGGAAAAATTATTATTGGCAGCTTACACAGAAATTTATGGTGACATTAAATAGTTTTCAAGGCAACAAGGAATTTTTTTGTAATATTACGCATATAAAATGTCTGAGATAACAAAAAAAATTCATCGCAGCTTATAAAGAAATTTCTGGTGTCAGGAAATAATATTTAGCAGAACTGGACAATATTTTCTCGAGATATAATGAACATAAAATGTATGAGATAACAAAAATAATTCTTCACAGCTTATTTAGAAATTTCTGGCGACACAAAACAATATTCAACGCAAATCGACAAGATTTCCTCGAGATATAATGAATATAAAATGCCTGAGGTAAGAAAAGTCATTAATGGCAGCTTATTTAGAAATTTCTGGCGACACGAAATAGTATTCAACGCATCTGGGCATTTTTTGTAATATTACGAATATAAAGTGTCTGAGATAAGAAAAAACATTTATTGCAGCTTAATTAAAAATTTCTGGTGACACGAAATAATATTCAACACCACTGCAGCTTAATTAAAAACTTCTGGCGACAGGAAACAATATTGAGCATAACTGGACAAAATGTTCTCGAGATATAATGAATATCAAATGTATGAGATAAGCAAAATAATTAATCGCAGCTTATTTAGAAATTTCTGGCGGCACGAAACAATATAAGAATTACTGAACAACATTCTTCGTGATATTATGAATGTCAAATGTCTGAGATAGAAAAAACATTTATCGCAGCCTAATTAGAAACTTCTGGAGACAAAAAACAATATTCAGCATAACTGCACAACATTTCCTCGAGATATAATGAATATCAAACGTATGAGATAAGAAAAATCATTAATGGCAGCTAATACAGAAATTGCTGGTGACACGAAATAATATTTAACGCTACTGAAAAAAATTTTCTCAAGATAAAAAAAATATAAAATGTCACTGATAAGAAAACTCGTTAATCGCAGGTTATTCAGAATTTTCGGAACATATAACACAATATTCTGCATAACTAGACAGAATTTTTTTGAAATATTATGTATATCAGATGTCTGAGATAAGAATAAACATTCACAGCAGATTATTCAGCAATTTCTGGTGAAACACCAAACAATATTCAGCGCAAGTTGACAACATTTTTTCAAAATATTATCAATAATAAATGTCTAACATAATGAAAAAATGTATAGCAGCTTATTCAGGAATTTTTAGCGAAACACGGCCTTAAACAAATTTTTCATCTTCCATGTAGTCTTGACTTGGCTTTCTTTGATTTCTGGCTCCTTACCAAATGGAAAAAGGGGCACAGTAGAGCACGAAAAAATAGGCATATCTCGGCATTTTTTCTTTCTCAATAAAGAAGTCAATCGAAATTTTTTAAATGGGGATTTATAATACTAATAATAAAATACAAAAAAATATTTTTTCAAATTCGTCCATGACAAAAAGGCGGCCACGCAGCATTTCTCCGTCGGTGCCTTTTTTAAAGGTCTTTTTTTAAAGGTCGGCCGCCAATCTAACTTCCGCAATTTTTGACCTGAAAGAAAAAATCAAAGTTTTTTCGATTATATAGAAATGTAGCAAGATACGCTCGTAGGATTTTTTTCGATATATGAATTTTTCGCTACATGTTGCACTTTGGAAAAAAGGTTCGAATTTCAGGAAAAAATCGTTACGCGCTTAAAGTTTCAAGTATTCTAAATAAAGATTTTTCACTTGAGAAATAAAAAAAGTTTATATAAATTGTTGAACCTTCATGTGAAGTTTTAAACCCAGAAAACTTTTTTTTTACAAAAAGGGAGAGTTTAACTTAAAGCGAGCAATCTTTTAAAAACGCGAAAGTTACATTTTCGGTTAAAAAATTATTCTTAACCAAAAAAGGTTTTTCGGCTGAAAAAAGTTAAAGAATAATTTTTAAGCAAAAAGAAACATTTTCATGAAAAAAAATAAAATTTCTACCAAAACAGATAAATTTTAAAATCTAAAAGACATATTAAAAAAAAATAGTTGACGTCTCTGTTGAAGAAAATTTTAGTTGAATTTTAAACTTCAAAATATGAATTTTTAAACAAAAAATATTGAATTTTTATTTAAAAAAAACAAATGATTTTCCGTATCTAAAAGTCTGTAACGAATAGTTGTATTTTTATCCAAAAAAGATGAAATTTGTACCCACCACACCCAAATAAATTTTAATACAGGGACCCCTCAGGGCTAGTTATACCACTGGCTAAAGCAATGGAAATTTAAAAAAAACAGTAAAAGTTTTTTAAAAAGTTTTGAATTTTTTAACGAACAGTTGGATATTATTTAAGAGATTGTTACGTTTTCAACCCAAAAGTTGTATTTTTGTCCATGAAAAAAAATGCTAAAACATGTTAATTTTTAAATCAAAAGACAAATTGCCAAAAAAAGATTTATATTTTGATCTAAAAAGATTTCAATTTATTTTTTAGAAAAAAATACAAATTTTAAACAAAAAGTAAATTTTCTGTTAAATTTTCAAAAAATTGTCAAATTATTAGAAGAAATAGTTTAAATTCAAAAAATATTTTAGTTGAATTATCAGCAAACACACTTTTATTTTAAATAAAAGCCTTAAAGGAAGTCTACTTTAAAATGCAGAGAAGATAAAACAGAATTTAAAGAAGGCAGCTGTTAGCTATTCAAAAAGATTTTTTAAATTAAATTATTTCTGAAAAAAAACATCTCCTTCGACCCGTTGGGAATCGAACCTTAGAACTTTCGAATGCCAGTCGGGTGCTTTTCCCTTAAGCTACTAGAGAAATCGAAAGAAGAATCCTTTTTTCATAAATACACACAACAATTTGCCAGATGTTTTATATTCAATATTTTCAAGGGACCCGTATTATCATAAGAGAATGACATAAATTCTCAACGTCTTTTCAGACTATACGGAGGAGTAAATACAAAAATTTTTTAATAAATTGTTTTTTATTCTTGTGCTTCGCCCCGCCGGGAATTTGACCATAGACAAAGCGAAGGAGAATCTCTTTTTTCCGGAAAAACTTAATTAAATTTTTTTTTTAATTCATACCTTTATCTAGTCTGAAAAGACCTTAGGAATTTCCGTTATTCTCTGATGATAATACAGATTCCAAAATATTTATTGAAATCAGTTTAGAATTGATAAGAAAATCTAAAGAAGGTTCCAAATACACGATTATTCGAAATAAGGATTTTAGCTTTTTTGTTTCGTATTATACTTGGCGGCAAATAGTTATCAGAAATTTGGACAATCGGGGCCAAATGACGAAGCTTCGGTCACAGGTTGCATGTCGCCTAAATTCTCGAACTTACCTTGAAGTTTCGCAGTCCAGAAATGGCAGAATGTTAGCAACGATCGCTTGCAATGTCGACGCAATTTCCATGCAATCAAATGGCAAACACTACATAGAAAGCACTGAATGTGCTTTAACCTCGTACATGGGACCCCATGTAATTCTATATGCAAATTCTATGCGCTCTGCTAGTCCGTCGCTCCGGACCGCAGAATCGAATCAATATTGAATTACGTGTACCGGATGCCTTCTATTTCCGATTATTCCTCTGAATAAATAATGATCTTATCGTTTCTATAATAAACGAATGCGAACCTCCACTTTTTTAGTACATGCTAGACATTATAACCATTTCGCTTCGATAAAATAAGCGCCCTCATTTCAGAAGCAAAGATTTCACTAAATAAATATCGATAGTAGAAATAAGGTCGTTTGCATTATTTACGATTATTTTCTTCTCTAATAACACAGCCACACAAAAAAAATCTTTTTCCTGATCTAGAGGTCAGAGCATGTTTACTATATGTTTTTGGGGTCGCTGAAGCGGAATCCAAGGTCCAAAACCCCCTAGCGCGTCCGGGTTCTGGCATAGCCTAAAAAAAAATTCATAATTTTTTTTCTCAAATTTTGGAGATCAGACAATGTTTATTATAGGTTTTGAGGGTCGCTGAATCCTATTTCCAAGGTCAAAAAATCTCAAAAACGTCAGGGTTCTGAAAGAACCTCAAAAAAATCTCATAACTATTTTTTTCGAGTATATTTTCCGGGTCTGGAGGTCAGATCACGTTTATTATATGTTTTTGGGGTCGCTGAATCGGAATCCTAGGTCCAAAAAACTCCAGCATGCTAGAGTTCTGTCAAAAAAATCTCATAACTATTTTTTTCGAGTATCTTTTTCCGGGTCCAGAGGTCAGATCACGTTTATTATATATTTTTGGGGACGCTGAATCCGATCCCAAGATACAAAAACCATAAAGCTAATGCTCAAGTCAAACCCTCAAAGCGTTAAATATCTGTGACGTTGAGGTATTTTTAAGGTCATGTCGAAACCATGTTTACTTAACTTTATGTTCTCGGGGTCGCTGAAGCGGAATCTAAGATTTAAAAACCCCTAGCACGTCAGGGTTCTGACATGACCTACAAAAACCTTATACTTTTTTCTCCGATTCTGAAGATTAAACCATGTTTATTATAGGTTTTTAAGGTCGCTGAATCTTGATCCGAGGTCCCAAAAAGTGAAACACGTCAGGGTTCTAAAATAACCTGAAAAAATGTCATAACTATTTTTTTCGAGCACCTTCTTTCGGGTCTGGAGGTCAGATCACGTTTATTATATGTTTTTGGGGTCGCTGAAGCGGAATCCAAGGTCCAAAAAATTCCATCACGCTAGGGTTCTGTCAAAAAAGTCTCATTACTATTTTTTTCGAGTATATTTTTCTGGGTTTGGAGGTCAGATCACGTTTATTATATATTTTTGGGGTCGCTGAATCCTCTTCCGAGATACAAAAACCATAAAGCTAATGCTAAAGTCAAAACCTTAAAGCGTTAAATATCTTGGACTACTTGGTATTTTTAAGGTTACGTCGAAACCTTGACATTCTGGGGCATTTTCGACCTCATATTCGCATTCAGTGACCCCAAAAACATATAATAAACAGGATCTGACCTTTAGACCCAGAAAAATATACTAAAAAAAAAGGTTTATGGTTTTTTTGAGGTTATGTCAGAACTCTGACATGCTGGAAGTTTTCGGACCTAGGATTCCGCTTCAGCGACCGTTTTAAGACAAATTAGATTTGTGAAAAAACAACACAGTTTAAGCAACAACAAAAAATTATTTCCAAAAAAGATTTACAAATTTTTAATAAATCATTTCTCAGAACAGTTCCTGCCATAAAAAAAGAAGTTTTCTGGCAGAGCCCAAACTTTTTTTAATATATCGTATATAACGCGCGTATTTATGGAATTCAAGGAATTCATGTAATTTAAGAAATTCGTGTAATTCACAATTTACGGAACTCACGGAGTTCAAGAAAATCAGGGAATTCACGCAATTTACGGAACTCGCACAATTGATTGAATTCGCGGAATTCGAGGAATTGAGGAATTCAAGGAATTCATGGAATCTAAAGAATTTCGCGGAAATGAAAGAATTCATGGAATTCAAGAAATTTACTAAAAACAAAGAATTCACGGAACTCAAGGAATTCACGAAACACAAGGAATTCATGAAATTCATGAAATTCCAGAAATTCATGGAATTCATGGACTTTACGGAATTAATGGAATTCGAGAATTCATGTAATTCAAGTAATTCATGGAAAATATGGAGTTCACGCAATTCATGAAATTTATCGAACTTTTGGATTTCTGGAAATTCCAGGAATTCGTGAGATATAATGACTTAATGAGATTCAATGAAATTACGACATTTTTACAGAATTTCGGGAATTCTTAAATTCCGTGAAGTCCTTGAATTCGTTAAATTCCTTCACTCTTATGAATTCCGTGCATTTCATGAATTCTATGAATCCCATGAATTCCATGGATCCCATTAATTCCATGAATCCCATGATTTTCGTAAATTCCTTGAATTCCGCAAATTTCATGAACTCCACGAATACGGTTAATTCCATCCATTTCTTGAATTTTGCAAATTACATAAATTTGGTGAATTCCTTGATTTCAATGAATTTCGCAAAATCCAATAATTTCTTGAATTCCACGAATTCAAAAAATTGCAAGAATGCCGAGCTTAAAATAAAATTCTTGAATTATAGTAAATTCAGCGAATTCATTTGAAACCGTGAACTCCATGAATTCCGCAAATTTTATCAATTAGGTGTATTAGGTGAATTTTATAACTTCCGTAAATACTGTGAATTCCACAAATTTTATGAATTCCAAAGATTCCGTGATTTCAGTAAATACCTTGAATTTCATAAATTCCGTGAATTCCGTGAATTTCTTGAAATCCGCCATTTCCATAAATTTCGTGAATTCTACCATTTCCATGAATTCAGCGAATTCCATTAATTCCTTGAATTCCGCAAATTTCGAGAATTCCACGAATCGCAAGAATTATGGGCTTTACATGAAATTTGTGAATTCCTTGTATTCCATAAATTACGTGATTACAGTAAATTCAGCGAATTCATTTAAAATCGTCAATTCCATGAATTTCGCAAATTCCATAAATTAAGCGTATTTGGCGAATTCCGGAGATTCCATAAATTAAGCGTAATCGGTGGATTCCCTAAATTGCGTGAATTCTGTAAATTTCGTGAATTCCACGAATTTCTTAAATTCTGCAAATTCCATTTTGGTGAATTCCTTTAATTACATGAATTCCACCAATTCCGTAAATTCCACGAATTCCACAAATTGCAAGAATTCCGGGCTTTATATGGATTTCGAGAATTCCTTGTAGTCCGTTAAGTACGTGATTGCAGTAAATTTAGCTAATGCATTTAAACTCGTGAACTCCACGAATTCCGCTAATTAAAGAAATTCCGTGAATTCCGCGAATTCCATGAATTGCATTAATTCTGTGAATTGCATGAATGCCATAAATTTCGCAAACTCCTATAATTCCCTGAATTCCGTGAAACCTATAACTTTCATGAATTTCTTTATTTTAAAATTTTAAGCAAACCGTGGAAAAAAATTTGCTGTTGTTTAAAGCGATTTGATAAGATTTTATCACTGGCTGCGTTTCATTTTATATGATCAATATCAGAAGTTTTATTAAGGTATAAAAGTGAAACAAGAAAAAAATCAATAGCATCCGCTGCGTTTCTAGTCGATCAAACCAAGCTGTGCTCATCTGATTTAGATAACCTAACAAATTTTACAGCCATCAACAGATTGCAAAAGAAGGCAATACTGTTGCCAGATTTTCTTCTGCATAAGGCTAAATAGAGCATAAAATACTTTTCTCTGAAATAAAAAAAGTTCCAATGGAAATTTACCTTTATTTTCTTAGCCAAATTTTTGGATTTCAAATATGTTATTTAAAAAAAAATTATAAATTAAAATTATTATCATAAAATGTTCCACAATTTTTTCGTTTTTGTTCCTAAATGTGCGAAATTATTTAATAACTAAATAAATAAACTAAATAGATATTCAGTTGAAAACTATTTGCTTTGCTTGTAAAGTTAGTCTGACAATTTTTTTGTTAAGAATGTACCATTTTCGATCGGAAATTGTATTTTCTTAGTTGAAAATTCAAAATCATGTTTGAAAAATATATTTTTTTGGTGAAAATTTGCATTTTGCTGAGGAAAATTTAAATATTTGGTTAAAAATTAAACTTTCTGTTCAAATTTTACATTTTTGGGATAATGCTTTTTGATTTGAAAAATAATTCGTCTTTGATATATCTAAATAAAAGTAAAAAAAATCTATCTACATAAAGTTTTATCTGAAATAAAAAAGGTTTCAGTGGGAATTTATTTTTATTTTTATAGACAAATTTTTATTTTTTACATCTAATATTTGAAAAATATTAAAAATTAACTCTAATGTTCATAGAAACTATTATTCATTGATAAATAAATTATCAAATTTTGTGTATATTTTTCATAGGATTGAAAGTATTTCCTCTAATCCCTTTTTTCAATTTTCTTGTTTTTCTTTATAAATGTGCAAAATTATTTAATAGAAATTAATTTAAATAGCTAAATATATATTTACTTGACAAATTATTTTCTTTGGTTGCAAAGTTCACTGTTATAATTTTTTGTTAGGAATTTACTATTTTTGGTCGCAAATTATATTTTTCAGTCGAAAATTCTACAATTTTATTTTTAAAACAACCTTTTCTGCAAAAATTTACATTTGAAAATTTACATTTTTGGGGTAAAGCTTTATCGATTGGGAAAATAATTTGTTTTTGATGATTCACAGATTTTTATTGAACTTTCTTGGTCAAATTCAACTGTTTTTGTCTTCGAATTAAAAATTTCTAATTAAATCTTTTTATGTTGAAATATCAACATACTTGTAATGAAAAATATATTTTTTTATCTTTAAATTCATCGACTGGTTTAAATATTGAACTATTTTAATGAAAATTAATTTTTTTCTTTGTTATAGTCTTGCCTTTGGTTGAAAATCAATTTCTTTTGTGAAAAGTAATTTTTCCAATTGAATTTAGTTAAATTTTGTTATTAAAAAAAAAAAAATTAGAAATCGGCCGTGACAGTCCGATTTGAAATTTTATTAGCTTTCATTTGAAAAAAAGTTAAACTCTGATAATAATTGTCTTCTGAAAATCAATTGGCCCACAGAAACTGATTAATTAGTTATTAGTTGATTAGTAAATCCAATTAATAGAAAAGCAAGTACAAATTAAAAACAAATTGATGTAAAATAAAAATTATTTGAATGATTCAATGAAAATAATTTATTTAATGCTTTTTGAGTTATTGTTTAATTAATTATTATTAGCTGATTATTTTGTTTACAATATTAACTTGCATAAAGATTGAAGTTAAATATTGTATCACTAAGAAAATAAATTTATTATTGACCTCTATTGCAATTTTATAATTTAAAAAATGTTTTTGATGTTTTAAAATAATTATTGGAATGCAATCTTTAAAATTATATGTCAATATTTTTTTTAATTTTCTGGAATTGTTTTAAAAGATTATTAATACTTTGAATTTTCATCAAAATATAGAGTAGAAATTA
>JAAAKG020083415.1:0-16690 GCA_010014905.2 Druon quercuslanigerum | reverse complement strand
AATTTTCTCATTAAATGCAAGATAACGTATTCATATTACAACCTTAGCATTACCTGATTACTGAAGGGAAGGAAAACGCTTTAAATTTGCTTTTATAATAAAATCACTCATTGTAAAACTACGGAACTATTTAATCAAAGGGAATTAATATATCTCATCAGAAGACGAAATAATTGTTCTTCTTCAAACAAAAAAGTTTAGATTTTACGAGACTGTTATATTTTTCCGTTATCATTGAATACCTGTATTACCATCAGCGCTGATTGTCTTTCATAATTTAAAACTAAGGTCAACTGTTCTCATTTTTATGAACGTCTTTAAAAAAAGTAATCTCGAAAGCTTTATATTTTTTGAAGAAAAACAATAAGGAAATAGAAGCGTTAGAGAAGAATTAAGTAACTTTATTAGCAGAGACTCATTTCAAATTTTAAATGAAAAATGCTTTGAATACTGGGATTGACAATTTACGTAGAGCGTATATATCACCCATAAATTAAATCAAGTGAATAAATATTTGTGAAGTTCTTTAACGATATTTTCTTGTTTCAGAGTTGCTACTCTTACAAAACTTTATTATTACTTTTGTTATATATTTATTAGTGGAAAAAGCCAAAGGTGACAGGAAGAGGAAGAATTATTTTTGCAATTAAGAAATTATAGAGATTTAAACAAGTTTCTTATGTGAGAGAAACAAGAATGTTGTAAATTGTATTTAAAGGTGGCTAAATTCCAATTTCCTATAATTACAAACATTCCTTTGAAAAGGTTACCCTTTCCTTTTAATTAGACTGGTAAATTCTAAAGTAAATTGTTTTAAATAAAGCACGTTTCGTTACTATCTTATCACGTTTTTCATTTGTAAAATATATTTTTGACGTAATCGGTTTTCTCGATAAGAAATCATAGAGAGGGTCATCGTCATTTTAGCACTTATTCCGCGACCATATCTTTGCTCTAATTTATTAATTAAAAGACTTTCGTACAATTAAAACCGAGATGATAGAAAAATAAACAAAGAATGATTAAAAGTACATCTCGTGCTTTGAAAAGTCGACCGGGCCTTGACACTCTGCGGATATGATTAGTCATTACTATGTTAGTGCAAGCAATATCGTTGGTTGTAATGATTTGAGTATGCTGATCTCGAGATGCACTTAGTCTGCGATGGGTAGGTCATGGAATCTAATTCATTATGATTTTAGATTGACTCTGAATCTTGGGGTGAAATTTCGTTATTGATCAAATCTTGATAGGCAAGGTATGTCCCATGTATATTGCACATATTTAAATAGCTTCTGCAATCTGTATAGAATAATGCATACTGCAATCAATCTACATTCATCTTGCAAACCGATATTTATCAATCATAACCAAAAAGCTTAGTTCAAATTTTTACATAAGCTGCAGTTTTGAAATTCGTTTATTTCTTGACTTTCCATTTTCAATTAGACCTTAAAAGAAGTATCTTGAAGATACCTCGGATCTAAAATAATGCATACAGAAAATAATACCGCTAAAAAAGTAATTATTTTTTTTTACCGTGAATATACATGGAAAAATATACTCTCTATGAATACCAGAAAATTACTTTGCTCATGGACAAAACTTTATTAAAATAAATAATCGTATTTTTACTCGAGACAGTTTCACAATTTATGACATGAATATGCCGTTTTCCTAAATGTATGAAAATTTTGTTTCTATAAATTGAGCAACCACATTGCTGCCATACTTCAGAAAATCGTGAGAAATAAAGTTTCAAAAGTATCTTAATAGTGCAGAAATTAAATTTATACTCACGCAAACTCACTTTTTTTAAAAAAGAGATTTATTTGTTTGCAAGAAAACTACACATCGTATCTGTTTTCATAATTAAAACAAACAACAATTATTGTTGTTTTTCTTATCATTATTACCATTATTACTTCGAGAGGAATGGAAAAAGCTGATAATTAATATACTCATCTAGTACAACGGTCCCCATGCGAATAAAACCTCGTCAAACGCTGCTTAACTTAAGTGATTGAATGAGAAGCCTTAAACAATTCCATGGGTCCCAGTGCATAAAAAATAACATACAATTTTTGTTCTGAAAGCTTCAAATTTCCAAAATTTAATGTTGTTCAACTTTTGACTCTTTTCGATGGATAGACGAATATTTTTTTAATTATTTAAAATTTTTTCATATTTAACTCGAGACCTTTTAGTTTCTAAAAAAAACTAAGTAATTCAAATGTTTAGGTTTAAAATTCGAAATTCTTCTGCATACATGGTTTTTCTCTAAAACATTACCACTTAAAATCTTCCAACTCAGTTCAAAATTTTTAACGATACGAATTGACATTGGTCAAATCTGAGCTTCATTCAAATGGGTATTAAACACTGAGGGATGTTTCTTAACATTTGTTAGTTTTTCAACATATTAAAGGGCTTTGAAATTGATCAATCTTAAAAATTGTTTTATTATCATTTACTGTACTGGAAATTTCCCGTTTCAAATTCGAATTAAAAAATACTTAAATTTTAAGCCACTGAAAATTTGTATTTACTTTTAAAGGCCTTATATTTGAAATATATTTACATATTTAAAAAAAGTGTAATCTTATCTACTTTTGAATTGAAATTTGTAAACGCTTGTAGATCGTAATTCTTTAATTGTCAAGGTTTATACAGTTTTTATGGTACATTTTTTCAAATTAAAAATTCGCCATTTAAAAAGTTGCAAATTTAAATCTTTGAATATTACATAATTCACACTTTAAAATTTTAAATGTTTAATTTGAAACTCTTTAATCTATAATATTTCCTAATTTTTTATGCATTAATTTTAAATTAAGAATCATTTACTTTCAATCCTTTTAAAACTTGCATCCTATTATTCACTAAAATTAAAACTGGTAAAAAATTGAGCTCTGACTATTAGAGTTATTTAGTGATGTCTGGAAACTTCTATTTATTCATTTGACGCGAAATTATTTTTCACTTGTCAATAAAGTAAATAATTAGAAATAAAGGAACGTTCGTCAAAATTGACTATCAAGACTTAGAGATTATGTTCAAGACACACTTAAATTAGAATCACAAGAAAAAGATCAACAATTTAATTCATAATTAATAGTTGTGAAAAGTAAAAAGAATTATTAACTTTTGCTATTACAGGCAACCTATGTGTCGCATCTGCAGGAGCTATGCTAGGATGGACGAGTCCAATCCTTCCAAGATTGAAAGAAATTCCTTTAAATCCTGATAATCCATTACATGCTCAAGTCTCTGAAGAAGAAGCTTCTTGGATTGGTTCACTGGTACCGATGGGAGCAATTTTTGGTAGCTTTTCAGCTAGTTTTCTATCAGAAAGGTAACATTTCTTATAATTCAACTATATTATTCAAACATATATGAATTCCACGTATTTTTTATTGATTTTTTTTTTCAATTTCTGCCAGCGCAACGACAAAAGAATACTAAATAGTGGTTAAATATATACGATTAAAATCTACTTTAAAACTTTAAATTGAATTGTTCTTCAATATTAAGATTTAAAAAATAAAATGTTAGGTGCCAAATATGTTCTGCAAGGAATCTTGTTTCAATAGCAATGAAAAAGTATCGTTACATTCTTTTATTAAAAATTAGTATAATTAACTATAAAAGAAGTCTAATAGAAAAATCTAAATTCTCACATTTGTTTTTAGGATCGGTCGAAAACGAGGTCTTTTGTTCAGTGCAGTACCATTCCTAATTGGTTGGATTATGATAGCTACAGCAGCTAGTATATACCAACTTTATGCAGCTAGATTAATATTTGGGTTTGCTCTTGCATTTCCCTTCACTATTCTTCCCATGTATGTTGGTGAAATTGCAGAGGCAAGTAGATAAAAATTAGCGTACATTTTTAGTGAAATTTATTTTTTAACGCAATATTTGAGTAAATAATAATAATTGAAATAAACATTATTTTTTATATTTGCAGACGTCAATCAGAGGGTCTTTAGGATCTTTACTACAATTGTTTATAACAATAGGTCTACTATTTTCCTATGCTCTTGGCCCATACGTATCATATACGGTACTCTGGATAGCCTGTGCTTCACTTCCGGTAATATTCTTCGTTTCCTTTATGTTCATGCCGGAATCTCCGTACTTCCTCTTGAGAAAAGGATGCAGAGAAGACGCCGTCAAGTCTCTGGCCAGGTTACGCGGAAAGAGTGAGGCTGGTGTGCAAAAGGAAGCTGATGAAATGCAGGTTCGTGAATAAATAATTATTTTATTGTTTGTTCTGAGAATTTTATGCGAATCACGTTTACACTAGAAGGTCGAAATACACTTCACTTCCAAAGGCCAATGACCAATTATTATCGACGACAGAGAATTCCATGACGTAAAGATTAAATTTTTATGCGCTAAATCATTAGAAATTTCCATTTTGAATTTTTGATTTGAGCTTTTCATTACTATTGCTAAATTAGCGAAAATTCATTTGAAACCCACTTTCGGAAGACTCTTCACTTCCAAAGGCTAATCAATCAATATTATCTACGACAGAGAATTCCATTATGTCAAACTTTGGTTTTATATGCTCTAAATTATAACATAAATGGCCATTTTAAATTATTAATCCCAGCTTTTCGTTACTAATTCTCAATTAATTAAATGTTATTCATGAACCTACTTTTAATTTCAACTATTTGTTCAATAGCTAAAACTATTTATTTCTTAAAAATTGGAAAAATTTATAGGTTGATAATAGTTATAACAGTTTTGCTAATTTAATCCATGAACAAATTTTTCATACAAGATTTGAAAAGAGGATTTCAATACTTCTTAATTAAAACAAAAGTATTTATTATATCCAATTATCCAATCGTATATTAGTTATCAAACTTTAATTTTGTAAGTTAAATTAATATATTTATCTTCTATCTTGATTAGGCTGGTAATCTGTTGAACTTTTATTGCTTCCCTTTGTTTAAATCGGACAACATTAACTCCTGTCTCCTAAATTAAAAAATAAACATGGGATTTCAATTAGGAAAATGTCGCTCTTCGAAAAAATTTTAAAAGGAGTACTTGATAATAACTTTTTGTAAATTAAGTCTTAGTTACTTCTTAAGGAATGCTTAAGAAATAGTGTTCACCCAATAACTTTTAATTTTGCCTTCAAACAACTCCCTTGTATTATGCCCGTTAAATGCCCCTAAAAATATAAAATAGGAGTTTCATGTCAAATTCATACTAAAGACGGCATTTTTTTATTTCTCTAACATTATTTATTTTTATTTATAAGTAACAAGTTTCCAAGTGGTTTCAAAATACTTTTTAATTGTTTGAACAATGTTTTTCCAGAAAATCGTATAACGTTGCAATTTTTCGGAATAAATGATGCATAGTTCATCAATGTCAAAATAGTATTTTCAGTTTGACATATTTTATGATTTTCTATAAATAATGACGCAGTTCGCGAATGTTAAGAATAATATTTTTTTGTTCAGAATATTTGGTGATTATTCATTCAATCTTAATAAAAATGTAGGAAAGTAATCATTTTCTTGAATGAATCACGCAGATATGGAGTGTTTAAAGTGATATTTTTTGTGAAAAATAATTTGCAATTATTTGAGCAATTAATATCACTTGCTTATTATCATAAGAAAGATGGACGAAATTCTAGTTTGTTCGAAGCTCCTATACTACACGTATGTCGCTTATTATTCAGTATTTTGTACCTCAGTGAAATCGATCTAAAAAAATAACTATCCATAACTTGACTAAAAAAATTTGTTTAAAAAATGGCTATTGTTTAAACGAGTTTGATACACGTTCGGAGATAAGAAAACACTTGTTAATAACATTAATTAATTGCATCATTATTGATTTTTTTTACAGAGAATGAAATTAATCAAATATTTAAATATTTAATTTTAAAGATATCGAGTATAGAAAGTTAACTTGAACTTAGCCACAACCATATAAATATGAAACGTTAAAATAAAGATTTTAGAGCAATTTGTGAAGTGCAGTGAGTCATGTAAAAAACTGTATTTTTTAGATTTCAGTACTGAAATTTCAAGGTTTTTCCAGAAATGTAATAAAATTTCTTTCAAATCTGTAATAATAGCCTGTGTGAAAATTTGAAAACGGCAACATTCTATAAAAAATACACTGTCTAATCATGGCTAATGTAATTTTACGGAAAATCCTTAATAAATTTGACTAGTCGAATTTAGTTCCACCTTGATCCATAAATACATTCAAAATGTATTTATTATGTTTTTTATATAATAAAACATGTGAAAATAATGGTGCCAGATTACATCACACACGAGAAGTCATATTTTTTGAATGAAACAAATAATCTGATAACTTTAAAAAATTATACGTAAATTAATTAGAGGTACTTCTATAAATTATACGTACAGCGCTAATTTCAAAATCCCGGGGGCAGAGTAAAATGTTCACCGATTTGAAAAAATAGGCATTTTTTCAGCAAGCGAACACTGGATAGGGGGGGGGGGGGGGCGATTGATCCCTGAGAACCGAAAGTCGATTTTTTGGACCACCCTATAATCTTGATGCAAAGTTGTTAATATTGGAAAAAGTTAAATAATAAGAAAATTGAACTTTTTTCGAACTTCATGAAAAAATCTTGAATTGAAAATTCTAAGTCTATCTAGCATCATGTTTTTCTAATTTCAGGCAGTTGTGGAAGAAGCTTTCAAAACGCAGACAACCCTTTCTGATCTTTTCAAAGTGAAGGCAAATTTCAAAGCCTTGCTGTACACTTGTGCCTTGGTAAGCTTCCAACAGTTCACAGGAATTAATGTGGTTCTGATTTATGCGGAAGGAATTTTCAAAAGTACCGGATCTACCCTGAGCACCTCTATCTCGACAATTATTGTCGGAGTTGTTCAGGTGTTTTCATCCGGCGTGACTCCAGTCGTCGTCGAAAGACTGGGAAGAAGAATTCTTCTAGTCGTTTCCGGTGTTGGAACTGCAGTCACCTTGGTGAGGTTATTTTAAATTAAATTAACATTAAAATTTACAAAAGGTGCATTTAGGTCGCTAGAGAATATAATGTTCCGGAATCAGGAACTAGGCGAGGGTCGAATTACTTATCCATATATCAATGGCTATCGGCAAACCTTGAATATTGTAAGTTGTTAGTTATGCGTAGGGAAAACCAGTACGTGCTGAAATTCATTCAGATTATTAGTTTATTTAAATATTTTGCTGCAGTTCATGAACAGATCATAACACACATTTCTTTATATTGTATAATATTTGGGAATTAAGGAGTTTTATTGATTCAATTTCAAGGAATGTAGAAATATTTTTCAATCTAAGATTACGCTAGCTTTTGTTCAATTTTCCTACACATTATGGAATTGTGTAAATTGGAAATTTATATAATGTCACTCACATACAGCTTAATTTTTTTGACGCGAATTTATTTAAGAGTACAAATATTTTTATAACTTCATTTTGTTGAGTGCTGAGGGGAAAACAATCGAACAAATGTATGGTATTAGGTCCATTTTGGCCCTTTTTTGTTAATGTCTTCGTAAAAAAATTTGTTTTTCTGTGTAAGATTTTTAAAAAATTAGTTTATATATTTAAATAAATATTTAATGAAATAATTAAACAACAATAACTATTATTTATTACAAAGATATTACAGAAATAAAGTTTTGTTCCATGAATTTAGTGCCATTGTTTTCTCCTCAACACTCGACGAAGTGAAGTTTGCTGGCTTTGGAGTAATAATACATGATTGTTTAATTTTCCAATACATAGAAATTTGGAATTGTGTAAATTTAAAAACATTACATTTTTAACGATATAAACTTCGATTTTTGTACCGCAAATTAATTTAAAAGTACATTCTGGAATTCATTTAGAATATCAGTTAATTTAAATATTTTTGGTAGTTCATAAATGGATCCTTTCATTAATTTTTTTATTTAAGTTTATGAATTTTTTATAATGTTGGGGAAGTAAAAAGTTTTACTTTTTCAATTTAATACTATGTGGAAGTATTTTTAATTTAGAGGTTACTCTTGCTATTGTTTAATTTTCCAATCCATATTGGAATTGCATAAATTTAAAATTTATGCATTCTTAAGGATATAAATCTCCATTTTTCTTTGACGCAAATTGATTTAAGAGCACGTGCTGGAATTCATTCAGACTATCGGTTGATTTGAACATTTTTTGCAGTTTATAAATGGATCATTTCTTCTAATTTTTTATTACATATTTTGAATATATACAGGGTGTTTTTTTAACTTGTAACATTCAAATAGCTCGAAAAATAGGCACTCTATGAAAAAATGTTTTGAATTAAAATTTAATCACTCTGAGGAGTACATACACTGTTGTTAAAATCGGTTCCCCCACACCGCCCCCTGAGCTGGGGGTGGGGACAAGTTCGAAATCTTAAATGGGAACCCCTATTTTTTATTGCATATTCGGATTCTTTGGATAAAAATGCGTATGATTTGCCTCAAACATTTTTCTCGTTTCGAATGTTTTTTTAAATTTATTTTCGAAGTTGCCCCCACCCCACATCTGGGGGCCGTGTGGGGGAACCGATTTTAACATCAGTGTATGTACTCCTCTGAGTGCTTAAATTTTCATTCATAACATTTTCTCATAAAGTGCCTTTTTTTCGAGATATTATAAAGTTTCAAATTAAAAAAATCACCATGTATAATGTTTGGGAAGTACGGAGTTTTATTGTTCCAATCTGAAGGTACGTAGAAATATTTTTAAATCGGGGATTACACTTGCTATTGCTCAATTTTCCAATCCATTTTGGAATGGTGACAGTCATGGATTACTGCATTTTTGGTGGTAGAAATCTCCATTTTTACGTTCTTATCATTTTCGATTGAGAAAGTATTAGAATCGTCTGAAATTTCATGCCTCAGTTTTTCAACTTACCTCGACGTTTTGAGACTCTCTGAAGTCGAAAATCAAGTTTTGGCGATGGCGTCTGTTTGTATACCTGTATGGCTTAGTGTAAGTCCGTAAATACGATAACTCTCGAAAATTTGAACGGATCAACTCGATCTTTGGCACACTTTTTTGCGTCCTAAAAGATTATATGCCAAAAACGACAGATACGTAAAAAAAAATAAGAAAAAGAATCTAGGCTTTTCAAAATATCTGCAATTTTTCCCTGAACTATTTTTTGGATAGATTTTGTATTTTTGGGCTTATGCATGAAAAATGAAAAAGTTCAAAATTCTAATTTTCAACCAAGCGACGACAGATACGTAAAAGAGTTTAGTAAAAATGTTGTAGCATTTCAAGAGACCTCTAACTGTTTTCTTTTACATGTTTGATAGGACTTATAGTTTGGGTTTTATTTGCTGAAAATAATATGAAAAAAATCGAAAATTCCAATTTTGGGTCAAACGACGGAAAGAGTTCTCTTTTGATAGGACTTGTTATTTCGGTTTTATTTGTTGAAAATGCTATAAGAAAAAATGAAAATTCAAATTATCAGCGAAATGACATGATATACGGAAAAAAGTTCAGAGAAGAATTTACAGCTTTCAAAATACCTATAAAATGTTCGCACACCATTTTTTGATATGACTTGTCATTTTCATTTTATTTATCGAAAATACATACCATGAAAAAAATCGAAAATTTAAATTTTGAACCAAACATCCTGAGATACGGTAAAAAGATGTAAGAAAGAATTTCAGCTTTTAAAAATTCCTATGTTTAACCATTTTTTGATATGACTTGTGATTTCGGTTTTATTTGTCGTAAGATACGGGATATCGTTTAAAAGATGAATTGCAGCTTTTTAAAAACCCTACAACTTTTTTTAAACCATTTTTGATAGGACTTGTATTTTAGCTTTATTAATCGAAAATACTACGAAAAAAATTGAAAAATTCAAATTTTGAACCAAGCGATGCGAAATATGGGGAAATTTTTTTGGATAAATTACTGCTTTTTAAAATTCTTACTAAATTTGGTAAAACAATTTTTCGATAAAACTCGTCATTTTCAATTTATTTATAAAAATTAATAAGCAAAAATGAAAAATGGTCATATCACGCCAAAAACGCGAGATATGTAAAAAGGTCTAAAGAAGGCTATGAAGGATATCAAAAAAGCTATGAAAAATTCCTTTTTTAGCATAGCATAACAATTAAACGTAAAGCGAGAGTGCCACGATGAGAATGTTTAACTCAAAGTCTACAGAGCTTTGAACAATAAACCTTCATCTATACTTAATTACGTATAAAATGAATAATATGAAGATGCCTAAGGAAAATGGGATCTCAAACAGATGTGTTGGTAAAGTATCATTCAGACATTTAGAGTGCAAAACATCAATATCCAAGTGCGAAGCGCGAGGTAACGCTTCGGTAGAAGCGAGCAGATTTTTTTTTCAATATTAATACGTTTCACCTTTGAAATTGATGCATTTTGAGTGAGTTCAAATTCGACTTTTTCTTTTGAATCCTTCATTAGAGATTTTCAATTTTGATTTTTCATTTTGAAACTCTACAATTAGGAAGAAGTACTGGTACGGCTAACATTCAGCTTAATTTACATACTATTTAAGTGTCTACTATTAAGGAATTTTCCGCAAGACTAACTTATTTCAGCTAGTTTTGCATGTTGCATAACGATACGATAGCTCGGTTGGCTTACTCATTGCAGTCGCTCGATAAGAATTCTTAAAAACTGAAAATCCGATTTTCTCCTTTGTTTTTATCGTCTCGTCTCATCTCATCCATTTCCTCGTCCGAGTTATCGGCGGACACATCATTGACGTAACTATTATTTGAGGTTGTCAAATGAAAATAAAAATCGAAAAAAATGTTAGATCTTTGAACATCTCCAAAAAAATTTGGAGTACTCAAATTATTATTACTCATTTTATCAACCAAAAACATATATAATAATATAAATGATAATACTATCTCAAAGAAATAATACCAATATATTTTGATAGCTAAAAAATCTTCATCCTAACTCTTAAATACTAAAATTATCTTGAATATACTTACAATGCTATTATTCCTTTGAAATTTGCTGCTTAACAAATATTTCTTTTCACATATAATATTATAGTATATTAATATAACTTATTTTTGGTCTTATAAATCCAGAATTAAAAAATAATTTTTTGTATGCATCTATGCGAGACATACCAAAAAAAGCATACGAAAAGTAAGTGCACGAAATATATTTACTCTAATTTATGTATTTTTTATGCCTCCTATATCTACTAAATATTTCACGACAATAGGTATGACATTTGCTAATTAAGAAATGTCAATTCTGACACTGACAAGAAAGTTAAACAAAATATACGATATTTCGGGAAACTCGCTTATATGAGATGAGATAAGATGAGATTTCGTAAAAGACGAGAATTTTTCACGCTTTTGCTAATTTCTCGTATTTCTCTCTCAATTAAAACACTTTAGCTCATTAGTCTAAAGAAAAATAATGTAATGCCGCTATACTATTGAATACTATTGAATTTTTATTTACCATTGCTTCTTACCAATTTTTCCAGGCATGGTTGAATTTTAATAAATAATAACTTATTTCTTCGGGGAAAATATTTTCTACAACTTTAATATTTGCAATTATGAAAGTAATTTCTTCTGTTCCTGAAATCGTTAAAACAATTTTTAAAAGGGTACATTTTTTAACAAATAAATATATTTAAAGATTATTCAATAAGTTTAAACATTTGGATACAATATAATTGTAGGAAATGTTTTTCTTGAAAAAATAAGACATAAGTCATATTAAAATTCAAATATTATTTAAAATTGGTCAGAATCAATAGTAGGAAAAACTTCAATTCGAAAATTTAATGTTAACCTCATTAATTTTCATAAATTTTACACTTTTTTCGTAAAAAATGTTTTTTTCTTTTATAAGACATGACTGGTAATATTACAGTGAAGCTTTAAATTGGGCCCCCTGATAAAGTTCTTCAGAGAACTGACTTCGCGCCGCAAGTAGGAATAAGAAGTGATGCGCGGGGTGAGCGGCAGTCGCTCAGGCGTCAACAAGCATAAGCGTTTTCTACGAAACGGCTCTCTATCTGAGTAATTTCCAACTTCCTCCAGCCCCAAAACCGGCCCATTCTCAGAGTTTCACTGTATTTCAATTTTTAAGATCATTACGGAAAACTTGTTTCCCGTTGACCTGATTTTCGTCACAACTGCCATTAAAGTTAAAAATTGAAAATATTCAACACTGAAATTGTTTGACTTTAAAAGTTTAGATTTCAAATTGTTCGCTTTTAAAGATTTACTCAGATTTGTCAAAGGAACCCGCACAATTTACATTAAAATCCGGCCCCGGTCAAATTGGCTGAAATTTCAATATAATATAGTTCGAAGCCTCTTGATCAAAAAAGCTTACTGGGTACTAGTCCAAAAAATCAAAAGTTTTCGAGATAGGTGGGGCTGAACGAGAAAAATGTGACCACAAGCGAATCTAATGTCCCGTTTGAAACTTGAAGATGAGGTGCAGATTTTTCAATAAACTGTGATCAGCACAATCACTGGCAATACTAGAAACACTGGTAAGACCAGTCCAGTTAATAAGGGCAACAAAATAACGCTGTCCCTGTAATAATAGGCTAAATCATGGCTCTACCCTGGCAATGTAAATACTGTTCGAAATATTAAAGTTGGAAGGCAGTTCAGTCAATGAATACAAGACTGTAGATCATTCAATTATCAAAGGAAAACTGGACAGTCTTGTATTCATTGAATGAACTGTCTTGCACCTTTAATATTTCGAACAGTATTTACATTGCCAGGACAGCGCCATGATTTTGCCTATCATTACTAGGATAGCGCCATTTTGTTGCCATTATTAGCTGCACTGGTCTAACCAGTGTTTCTAGTATTGTCAGTAATTGTGCTGATCACAATGTATTGAAAAATCTGCACCTAATCTTCAAGTTTCAAGCGAGACGTTAGATTCGCATGTGGTCATATTTTTTTCGTTCAACCCCACATATCTCAAAAATTTTTGATTTTTTTGAACTAAAACCCATTAGGAAAAGATCAGGAGGATTTGAACTATATTATATTGCAATTTCATCCAATTTGACCTGGGCCGAATTTTAATATAAATTGTTCGGGGTCCTTTGAAATCCTCCTTATTTGAAACGTTTTAATTTTAAGGTTGAAAACCTAAATTTGTTCAATATTTTCTTTTTAAATTTTAAAACTTTTAGAGCCTAACATTTTTAATTGTTTAAAGCCTCGGTTTTTTAGTTTTTTACTTTACAACATTTACAACAATACCAAAAATTACCTATAAAAAGCTACCTTAACATATTTGTTTAGTGTTTATTATTATTGTTATTTGTATTTGAATTGTTTGCTTCGATTCCAGAATGGGACATAACTCGATAAAGTTGGAGGGAGGTTGGCCCCTGGCAACTAAAAATCGAAATTTGAAAATTTGATTTTTGAAGAATGCATTTTTATATAAAATTAGATGACGCATCTTTTTCCCTTCAGCAAAAAAGTTTACTCTATTATAATTTTCGAGATAACCATGATAATGATGTTTGTTCTGAAGACGGTTTGTAATTAATTTTTGGTCTCTCGCTCGTCGTCACATCTACAGTTTTTGGAATTTTTTGATGAAATTTGTAGAAAATACTCTCCATTGTATCTTTGGAACGACGATATTAGTAAAAAGTCTATATCATTATTTATAACAAAATAAAAATAAAATTTCCAGGCAATTCCGAATGAAGTTCCTTATAATCTTCGATCGCTTCGTTTATCAATCGAAGTTTGAGCAAATATAAACTTTCTGTGGAGAAGTTGTTCAGAAAACAATAAGAAAGTTTTCCATAGAAATAGAGAAATATTGTAAAACTTGTCCTTATTCTATATCATTTAAATCCAAATTAAGTAGTTTCAAGCTTGGAAACCTGTAATTTGAATAAATAAATTCCTGCAAAATCTTAATGAAAAATTTGGACAAAAAATTACAATGAAAGATAGAAGAGTTTTATGTTTTCCGTTAGAGTGAAGCATCAATTATTCATAAAATACATATGAAGTACCGAGGAGCACGTACTCACAGTTCTCACTTAGAATGGAATTTCCGAGATTTTCAAGCACAAATAAACCACATACTTTTATCACCATTGAATTTATGTAATGCAATTGACGGTATTACGTATTAACGTAAAGGAATTTGCAGACACATTATCCTTGTGTAACTGTGTTGTATCGCGAGCATGTTTCAATTGATGCAGACTGTTGTGCATAATTTACTACATTCCTGTATCAATGAGATCTCCTCGCTTTTCTATATTTTGACCTTCGATTCACTAATTTCCACCTCTGCAATTGTTTGCAATTTGCTTTGCATAATTTTCAACGTGAAAAGGTGTATGACTGATAGACAAATATAGGTACATGTACAATAAAGATTAATTACAAACAAAAACGTGCTGTGATGAGGTAGCGTTTTGGAATGTTAAGAATGCAGTCATA
Organism: Druon quercuslanigerum; assembly: GCA_010014905.2. Classification (NCBI taxonomy): domain Eukaryota; kingdom Metazoa; phylum Arthropoda; class Insecta; order Hymenoptera; family Cynipidae; genus Druon; species Druon quercuslanigerum. The sequence goes on along the minus strand of JAAAKG020083415.1, from coordinate 2,168 downwards.
ATTGAATAACTAATTATCGCACGTAATTCTGCGAGGCTCGTTAACTTTGATCTTGATACTTGATCCTTGAGAAGAGCAGTTCCGCCAATCAATGCTACATTGACGTATTACAGGTATCTTTTCCGGTCGAGTGAAGTTCGTGGTCGGTTTTTTAATAGAGAAAGCTGGAATTATAAGATAAATTTTTTTTAAATATCCATGAATATTTGCTTCGTAATACCTATTTTAATGGATAGTTTTATATAATTTTGTCATTCTTTTTATCTGATAATAATTCAAAAACTATATCTTCAGAAGTAACTTTTACAAATGATGGATTATTTCTTTTCAATAAATCTGAAAAGGAGACTTTACTCTTTAAAAAAAAATATATATTATCTTAAGAATGATATTTCTTGAATATCAAAATTATTATTTTGATTTTTTAATTAGTTTTTATGCAGTGTGGTAAACACCTCAGTTTTCAGGATCTGTAACTGATCTATTTGATTTTAGATCAGAGCTGAAGATTTTAATTAATTAAATGTGTTATAGAAGAATAAATTAATTTAAGAAAAATTAGAAAATGGGTGAAAATAAATAAGTTTAATTATTTTATAAGAAAATCAACAGTACTTTCCAGTAAAGTTTTTTTTTCATTTAAATTAAACCTATGGTAAAATACATGTGATCCAAACGATAAAAAGAATTTTCCTCTTGAATGGTATTTGGCTGTGACACGGCATATACAGTCCAATATCAGTGAACAAATTAGCATATATGTGTATGTTAAATAAAATCTAATTTTTGTTTATATAACAAAATTTAGGCATCTATAGCCACATAAATATTCGACTATGCTAAGGAAAACCTTATATAAGTTACATTGTCCTTCAGGCCGACGTATACCGTTGCCAGATATAAGAAATTAAACCTAAATCGCAAAGTCACTAATGTAAGGTTTTTCTTTGCACGACTTAGACGTACATTATTTAAACAGCATTTTAAATTAACGTTAGCGCATTACATGACCTCCAAGAAAAATATTCTAATACCGTTTTGAAGCATTTAAAGGTTTTAATAATGGAAGAAGTCTAAGTTAATATCGCTTAAAATTGTACAACAATACTAGGAGAACAAGCATTCTAGATTAAACTTTAAAGTCAAAATCTCTTAAAAAATTAAAGTTCACTTTATTAAAAATTGAACAATTCGAAAATTAATGTTTTATTACTCTACAATTTCAATTTAATAACGTCTAAGATGCAAAAATGGTCAATTATGTCAAGAATTTAAGAAGCTCAATTACAAAATACGCAATTTTATTCTACAACTTTTTATTTCATAAGTAATTCAATATTGAGGAATATTGAGGGTTTTTAAGAAATTACGAAAAATTTTCGTGGATTACAAAAGATTTAATGCAATTTCAAGAGATTTTAAGAGATTATAAGAGATTTTTTAAAATTTGAAGAGATTTTAAGAAGTTTCGAAATATTTCAAAAGAAGTCACGGGGTTTCAACTCAAGAGGTACCTAAATATTTTGAAATATTTTTTGATTTTTATGTGATTTCGATGATTTGAAAGAATTCCATAAGGTTTTTAAAGAATTTGCAAATATTTCTAACGCTTTTAAGGGATTTTAACCAATTTTAATAAATATAATGAGCTTCCGATGATTTCAAGAGGTTTCAAAATATTTCAGAGCTTATCCATGGATTTGAGAGGATTTCGTAAACTTTCAAAATATTAAACGAAATTTTAAAGAATTTATGAATAATATAAAAAATTTTAAGGGAATTTAAAAAATTCCAATACCTCTTAGAAAATATTAAAATACTTTAAAATCCGTTTCATGCCAAACGACCACAAATTTTTTTATGTTTTTCAAGTAAATATTTTTTTGTGTAATGATAAGCAAAAAAAATTTTTGAACCATATTTTCTAATGTATTCTTGTCCGTAATTTTTAAATATGCTATTAGTTTTTTTCGAGGACTTTTCATTTTTTCAAAATGGCGGCTTATTTACAAAAAAACGTGATTTTATTTATTTTTTTGATCCGTTTAACGTACCGGATAATAAGGATAGTAAGGGTCCTGTGGAATAATCTACACAGCTCAAATTTAAGCTGAGCAGCATGGCATAATTCAAAATAGCCGATCCAATATAACTGCTTTTGCATTTGT
>JAAAKG020083404.1:0-16691 GCA_010014905.2 Druon quercuslanigerum | reverse complement strand
GGTTTCTGACGAGGAACATTGGGAATAGGTTCGCCATTAGGTAGACAATCAAACTGTGAACCTAACTCTGCAAGAAATAAGACGATCAAGTTTATTTTTTTACATGGCTACAAAACTTTCTTGTGACACAATATTGCCATATAGTATCTTGCATGACTTTAAGTGGCTATTTTTAATTCGGTTACCTATAAATGATGAATTACTTTGATATAAATCAACATTCTTAAAGTTGATTTATTTTTTGATTGAGATATAGCATAGTATTATTTTATGTTTGCCACTCTAATTTAGGATGATTGTCAATATGAAAAAGATATTACAACCGATCCACATTTTTGCCAATTAAGATAAAAAAAGATGAGATCGTTAATGAAAAATTCGGTTAACAATCTATCTAATAAAAAATCTTGTGTATGGCACGGTTTATTTTGTCGATCAGAAGTCAAGAGTTTTTAATTCAGCATCTTCCAACTTCAAAAAGTCGCAAATGTTATTCATCGTGATTACTGAATTTTGAATTGCATAGAATACGGATTTGATCAGGTAAATTTTTGTAGGATTGAAATTTTTTTAATCAAACAGATATATTATAATATTTTTGTATATTCACCAGCGTAAGTCACAATGATAATTAAAATGAAAATGAGAGTGGAAACAATCCCCATTGTTTCTAATTAGGAGAAGAACTGATGAAGACGTTAATCAATAATTTGGGTAACGGGCTGTCTTATAACTGTTCTGGTATTTTATCATATATAATTAAATTTATTAAACTTAAAATTATCAAATTAATTGTATACATAGTTCTACATTCTTATGATATATTCGTCGTTTTTAAAACATTATAGTCTTTAATTTTCTCTTTCTAATTACTTTTAATTTATATTTCATAAATCAGTTTGTACAGTTTGTTTACCTTCACCCAGCCTAACTTGGAGAAGAACGATTTCTTCTAATACTCCTTCTTTACAAATATTTACAAATGATTCAAACCATTCTAAAATGTTGTGAAATGACTTGGTCAAGTCTAATTTAGAAAGATTAATTTAAGAATGCTCAATATTAGAAACAAATAACTTGGAGAAAAGGAGGTAAAACAAGTATTAATAAAAATTTAATAAAATTTGATGAAAATTGAATGCAGCAAAGTATTAGGAAATTACATTCCTGATCAAGATAAATTTCGTCTTTATGAATTACTTCATTGAACGATTTTTCAAATATTTGACAAAACAATCGTTGTAAATCTGACCAAAATTGTCTTCAGATCTTTCGCTTTTATTACTCCTATTCTGATTTCTCATGTCCCGTATTTAAGTCTAAGTGTCACAAGATAAAAATTCCAATAAAATCAAGATTAAACAAAAAAATTCATCAAACTGGCATAGCCTGGAGAAGACGTGGTCCTGCCAGGAAGAGCAGGCTTGGCAGGAGAAGGAGACCTGGCATAAGAATTTTGTCTCTCAAAAGAATAAGAAAAAGGTTGCTGACGAGGAACATTGGGAAAAGGTTCGCTATTAGGTAGACATTCAAACTGTGTACTTAGAACTGGAAGAACAATGCGAATTATTTTTGTATAAATCAACATTCTTAACGTTGGTTTATTTTGTTTATCAGAAGTCTGACAAATTTTTGTATATTCATATTTCATAAATCAGTCCGAGAAGTTTGATTTCCATAACCAAGGCATTTGTTTGATTTATTATGAGAAAAAGTTTTTTTTAAATAAATTCCTGAAACCTACTACTCATCACTATGTCCATTTTGCAAATATTTATTTTTTATGTAGTTATCGTTGTTTGTACTTTTTTTAAAAAGGCATAAAAAATAAAAAATAAAATTTAAGTCTAAAAAATTAAACCATTTAAACATTTAAAACATTTTCATAAAACGTTTTGAGGCGTACAAATATTATCTGCTGATATTAATTCAGTATCTTTGACCACTTTAACTTCTCAAACTCTATTAAAAAAAATTAATTTAAGAATGCTCAACATTAGGAATACATAACTTCAAGAAATATGAAAGAAAAATATATTGAACAAGAAATAATATTTGGCACTAATTCACTTAGTTTTAAAAATTCAATGTAGTAACGTTGTGCGGAATCGTTTTTTCGTGGCAACAAGCTTTCATAACAATAAACTAAATTCACGACTATGCAATTATTTGAGTGAAATTAAGCCCCTTATTATTATATAAGAGTATATTTTTTCCATTAAGTAGGTTTAAGTAAAAGTAAAAGAACTTAAGCTGAGATTGAGGATTTAAGATTTGTTTAAATGAAAACTTAAGTTTTAAGTTGAAAATGAACTATTTTGGTAAAAAATCATATTTTTGGGTTAATTTCAACTTCTTGTGATGAAAGTTATCCTTTGGTCGAACTCTTTTGCTAAAAATTCATCCTGTTTCGTGGAAAAAATCTGTCTTTTTCGATTTAAAATTAAATTTTTTGTAAAAACTTATTTTTTGTTACAAAATTTATATTTTGATCTTATAAAGTCAAGTGAAATCTTTTTTTCCAATTTTTTTTTCTTTAATTTCTCTTTTTAATTTACAAATTTATCTTTTTCTGTAAAAATATAATTTCTTTATCAAAATGCAACTTTTTGATTAAAAATTATTATTCTTTGCTTGAGTTAACAACTATTACGTTTAAAAGCTTACGTTTAATCCCTTTTGACAACAAATCAGTTTTTTCTTTAAGATTTAATTTTTTGTTTAAAAAATATATATTTCACTGAAAAGTCCTATTCTTGTTTTAAAATTAAATTTTTGCATAAAATACGTGGTTTAGTGCGAAGGTTGAACCATTTAGATCAACTTTTATTTATTTCTTGAGTGACTAATCTATATTTGTGACGAATTTTTTGGTAAGAAATACGAAGGAAAAAGATTTTTTAAACTAAAAAGACGAATTTTTAACAAATGAAGATTTCTCAGTTAAGAAAGAAATCAAATCTGAAATAAATGGTTGAACCTTTAAGCCAAGCTACGTGTTTGATGCAAAAGTTTAAGTTTGCAACCAGTATAGGACTTTTCAGTGAAAAATATATGTTTTCGAACAAAAAATTAATTCTTAAAGAAAAAATGATTTGTTCACAAAAAAAAGTTGAATTGAAGAAATGTTAAGTTTCTATGAAATAGTTTAATTTATAACATTTTAAAATTTTCATCATTTGCATCCAAAAAAGATTATATTACTCTTAAAACAGATACATTTTTTTAAGCAAACAAATTTGTTTGAAAAAGTTGAATTTTCATCCAAAAAAGATGTTAGTTGTTTTTAAACACCAAAAAATTAAATGTAAACAAAAAGTATATTTTGTACGAAATAGTTGACACGAAATTTGAATTTTAAACAAAATGTTAATGTTTTTCGAAAGGAGCTGAATTTTTAACAAAACAGTTGAATTTGGAACTAAAAAGAATGCTGTTTAAAAAAATTAATAAATTTTTAACCGAATAATAAAGTTTATAACTAAAAATATAATCTCCTGGAGAAAGTTTTTGCGAATTGGAAAAATTACGTACATGCAAATTAATTGGAAATTGATGACGACTCACGTTTTTTAAATAATTATATCAATACATGCTCTGCATTGTAAAAAATTGATATTTGAAATTTTAATTCTATAATATTTTTTAACATAAGATCTAATAAAGTAAAATAGAGTTTATCCTAAAATGTTACTCGTTAACTTCAAGATTAGTATTTTAAATTATTCATTGGATTTTTTACGAAGATTTTTGGATATTTAAACCAATATGACTGATTTTCTTAAACTTTTATAAGCTTATAACATTTTTTTACCTAGAAAATTTTTATAAACAGAATTAAATAATGTAAAATTAAGATTGAGAAATTTGACATTTATTCTGCTTAAGTGAGAGTTAAAGTTATTTTTTAATCACTGTTGGCTAAGTGCGTTCTTCAGGCACCAAATTTCTTTGACGCGTAAAGACAAATTTATATTAAATTTTGGCATATAACTGCGAGTTAATTTCGTTCAAACTATGAAAGATAAGGAAAAAAAAAAATTTTCTTTGGAAAAGAATATATAAAGTTTGGATTGACAATTTTTTAATGCGAAGTGTAGTTTTAGCTTTAATGTTAAACACACAGTTGAAATAAGAAATTTCAATTGTTATTAAAAATTTAAAAGAAACGCAAGAAACGTTATGAGAATGAATTTGGTAAATTTTAAGAAGCTTTAACAAAAGAGAATTCAAAATCAATAATGTGAGGATGAGGAGACATAGAAGTGACACGTACAGGTAGTTCAGCAGGGGAAGAATTTCTGGCAGGAGAAGAAAGTCTGGCAAGAGAAGAAGGTCTGGCAGGATGAAGAGACCCCCAGGAAAATCTGGTCTGGCAGGAGGAAGAATTTTAACGGTAGAATTTTTTCACTAAAAACAATAAGAAAAAGAACTTAGAAAAATGTAGAATAGAATACTTTTTTCATGGTGCAGTGTATGCAATAAAGGATTAAAAAATGTTTAATTTTTAACGATGAAACTATCATTTATTATAATTACTGAATTTTTAATTGCAAAACTTAAAACTTATGTAATTTTCAATTTAAGATCTGAAACTTTTTAAACACTACAATAAAGTTTAAAAAAAAGTAATTGGTGTATAACACGGATATGATCAGATAAATGTTTGCAGCATTGGCATTTTTTAATTAAACAAATATATATTTTAGTATCATTGTATATTCAGTAATGACTTCCTTGACTTAATGACTTCATATTCAGTGACTTACCAATGTAGTCACGATGATGATTATGAAAATGAAAATGAGAGTAGAAACGATTACCATTTTTTCCAATTAAGATAGAAACTGATGATTATTCTGATATTTCATCATATAATGAAATTTATTAAACGCACTTACAAGCGGCTATGTTAAATAATTCAGAGCAGTACTCTTTGAAGGCGGCGATTTTCTCATCCTTATTACTTTCTGAAGTTGTTTTACTCTTCAATGAATTTTTTAACGTAGTGTTTTTTTTTATGAAGATTTGTGAGACATTCCTTAATGCGCTGCTCTAAGACCGTTGGGGTAAAAGCAAATTTCCAAACAACTATTAGTGTGGAACGGACTTCGTCGGCAATGTCTCCGAACGAAGGCTCCTTTTCTTTTTCTGAAAGATACACCTTTTGCCTTTGAACTTCCTGACAGCATCACAGAACGTCAGCCCTCGTTGGCAAAACGTTCAGACCAAAATCTTTTGGAGGAGCAAATATAGGGCACTGCACAAAGTCTCTCTTTGCGAATTTTGACATGCTGTGGCATATAAACCAAAGAGGGGAGTGCAGGCAGAACCAGAATCTCTACCACCAAAAGAACCAACGACGATACAATGAGAATAAATACTATAACGACAAAGTCAACTAGCACCTGCGAGTAAACGAACATTAGGCGTGAGCCGACAGTATGAGCCATTGACCCCCCCCCCCGGCGACCAGCGGGGGCAGCTTCAGTGTAGAGGTGGCATAGACGCTTGTGTGCTCGTAGACAGACATCACCTAGGGACCGCACAATTATTTAAGCGTTTTACTCGAAAATACGCAATTTTGAGCCATTTCCTCCTCCATGAGGATTGGCATGAGGTGACTTTGGCGACTCGGTTCGGACCTCTAAGTACCCTTTGATGACTTTTCATCGTAAAGTCATCCTTGGAAGGCATCGGTATCGATTTCAAGCCCATCTTTGCGAAAACTTAAATTTTAGTGTTTTTTAGTGAAATTTCAAGACTTCACCCTCAAAGAACAGACTGAAGATATTATCCGATTTTAAAATTTCAAAGTGCGCTGAGTTTCGGATTAGACTGAGCCCCTTTTTCGCACCCAGACGTTTTCTGGACGCACAGTGTTGGTTTTTCGCCCCAGCCTAATGAATATCCCGCTTTCCATGTTTATTTTGATACGAAGTCAACCTTAAAAGCTACTTTTATATGAATATATTCGAGCTAGAATTCTGATACTTTCCAGTATAGGTAGTAGGAGACCTGGCTCTCTGGCGAAGAGGAAACAGGATAGAAGAAGCTGACCTAAACCTGAGATGAGAAGCAGGTTTGGCAAGAGGAGAAAATCTGGCAGGAAAATAAGGTCTAGCAGGAGAAAGTGACCTGCCAGGAGAATTTCGGCTAACAGGAGGAATAATCTTGTCAGGAATTATGTTCTCATAACGCACACTATCTAATTGTGATTTTAGCTCTGCAGGAAAGAAGAGTTTTACCATTTTTTAGGTTACAATTTGTTCTTGGTTTGGCAGGGGCTCAAAGGCTCGATATTTTCTAAATATTTTAATTGTTTTGTCTCTAGGAAAGGTATACCTTCGAAGCTCAAAAACTCGGTGCGGATGGTGATATGGACTAACCCGAATACATTCAAGTTGGTCAAGTTCATATTCAATTCCCTCAGTTGACAAAATCGTAGCAGGTGGAACCATCAACCTGGCATGGCCTGGAGGAGACCTGGACCTGGCAGGAAGAGCAGGCTTAGCAGGAGAAGAAGACCTGGCAGGAGAATGTTGTTGCGCAAAAGAAGAAGAAATAGGTTGCTGACGAGCAACATTGGGAATAGTTTCGCCATTAGGTAGACAATCAAACTGTAAACTTAACTGTACAAGAAAAAAGATGATCCAGTTAATTTTTTTACATGGGTTGAAAACCTTCTTGTGGCACAATATTGCCTGTTTTATGGCTGTTTTTAATTTGTTTACATATTAATGATGAATTACTTTCATATAAATCAACATTCCTAAAGTTGGTTTATTTTTTTGAACACAACTCAGACAGATTTTTGTAGGTTTGAAATGTTTTTAATTTAATATATATCATAGTATTATTTTATATTCACCAGTGTAGTTTAGGATGATTGTCAATATGAAAAAGAGATTAGGATAAAAAAGATGAAGGCGTTAATAAAGAATTCGGTTAACAATCTATCTAATAAAAAATCTTGTGTATTTCACGAGAATAATTCATGGCAGGAAAAGAAGGTCTAGCAGAAAGAAAATACCTGCCAGGAGAACTTTGTCTGGCAGAAGAAAGAAGTCTGTTAGAAGAATTTTTTTTCAAAACAATAAGAAATGGGTAGCCGACGCGGAACACGAGGAATAGGGTCTCCATTAGATTAAAATATATTTAATTTTAAAGATGTAAACATCAAAATTCCTAAAGACAGTTTATTTTGTCGATCAGAAGTCAAGAATTTTTAATTCTAGATCTTCCAACTTCAAAAAGTCGCAAATGTTATTATTCGTGATTACTGAATTTTGAATTACATATAATATAGATTTGATCAGGTAAATTTTTGTAGGATTGACATTTTATTAATTAAATAGATATATTATAATATTTTTGTATATTCACCAGTGTAAGTCACGATGATTATCAAAATGACAATGAGAGTAGAAACGATTCCCATTTTATCCAATGAGGATAAAAACTGATGAAGGCGTTAATAAATAATTTGGGTAATAGTCTGTCTTATAACTGTTCTGGTGTTTCGTCATATATAATGAAATTTATTGAACTGAAAATTATCAAATTAATTGTACACATAGTTCTACATTCTTATGATTTATTAATTGTTTTGCATACATTAAAGTCTTAAATTTTCTGTTTTTAAGTTGTTTATATTTATATTTCATAAATCAGTTTGTGAAATTTGTTTTCCTTCACCAAGGCTAAGTTGGAGAAGAACGATTTCTTCCAAAACTCCTTCTTTTAAAATAACTGCAAGTCATTGAAACCATTTTAAAAGGTTGTGAAAATTTTTCTAAAGGTGTGCTCTATGTTAAAAAGGCAAAGAAAATTATGTTGGAGACGCATTATTAACCAATAGTTTTTTTTTAAAGAAATTGTGTTCCAACAAGTGCAGTGGGATATCTTACTTTTCACAAGGTTATCAGTCATACAAAAATGTTAAAGCATAAGAAAATATTATTTACTGATATAAGCTATTTATCTGTGACTTATCTTCTTATTTTTATCGCTAAAGTGATAATATTTTGCAATAAGCTGTTTTTTTAGCATAAATAGCGTGAACTTGGTCAAGTCTAATTTAAACAGATTAATTTATAAATGATCAATATTAGGAACAAATAACTTGGCGAAAAAAAGGGCAATCACAAATTTTACAAGTGTGAATAAAAATGTACTAAAACTTAATATACTTCAAATTAAAAATTTAAAATACTTCAATGAATGATATTTCAAACATTTGACAAAACAATCGTTTTAAATCGAACCAAAATTTTCTTCGAATTTCTCGCTTTTTATACTCCTATTCTGATTTCCCAATTCCCGCAATTAAGCTTAAGTGTCACAAGATAAAAAATAAAATCAAGATAAAACAAAAAAATTATCAAACAATAATTTTACGTTCATAAAATATCTGCAAATTATATTTTTCATTTATTTGATTTGACCTTTTATTCAAATAGGCCTGTTTAATAATTTAGGTTGAAACAAAGATTTAAGCGTTAAGAATCATAATCCTTTGACTTACTTATTATTTGTAATTACAAGTTGCTTCTAACATTTCAAGCTGATTTTTGATTGCATACAGTTTTATATTTCAGTTTCATATTGTCTTGTAATTCAATCATGGGATGTTGATAACACAATATGTTCTTGGTGTGGTATGGGCACCAAGAGATTCCCTCCTTCGGCTTATTGAATTGGTTTATCATCCGGAAAAGTGTATCTTCTAAATTAAAAAAAGCGGTGCGTATTCATGTAGGGAGTTAGAAGAATAAATTAAGTTTTGTCAAGTCCATATTCCATTCAATTTGTAGAAGTAATTTCGGCAGTTGAAACCATGAACCTGACATGGTCTGGTAAAGACCTGCAACTGTGACGGAGAGGAAGCTCGGAATTAGAAGGTGACCTAGACCTGACTTAAGAAGCAGGTTTAGCAGGATGAGTTGACCTGCCAGGAGAATTTCGACTGGCAGGAGGAAGAATCTTGTCAGGATTAGTGTCGTTATTGCGCACAATATCAAATTGTGAACTTGGCTCTGCAGGAAGGAAGTGTATTAGGAATCTAAAACATTTAATAATGGTTCTTTCCATATTCCTTAATGAAATCCTGTGATGATTAGGGTATTAGAAAGACAACACTTTGTTTGGCGACAAACACTAATGAAAGTTATTCCATTGGAAAAAATTAATTAATAATAAATTAATTATTAAAACTTCAGATAAATTTTACGCTCATAATGATTCTCCTAATGGTTCTTAATAGTTAATTCAGTTGCAACAATCAAAACATTCCGGAGTTCAAGAATGATTCGGCACGTTGCTTATTGAGAGGCTTACTCGCAAAAATTTAGCGCTAATTGTAATACACATACATGCAAACGCACACTAAAATATTTTACAAACAAGCACTCAACCGAATTTTACAGAAAACTGATGAGCGATCTTATCATAAATAGAACAATTTGGTCACCCGCCATGACAAATAGTCTCATATAAAAAAGAACATTTTGATAAAACAGAACCTTTTAAAGAATATGTACATAATAAAAACAGTTACAGAATTAAAAAATGCAATACTACAAAATTTTACTGTACATATGATTATTAAACTTCATAGTTTGAAATGTTCGCAAAACAGTTTTTGGTATAAAGGGAATTGGTTCTCTTAACTTACACTCGGTGTAAGTTAAGTCCTAACCCTAACCGTACAGACGACATAGCACATAATGATACGACCCAGTGTCCATTTTAAAGGCGGGAGAGCATCATGTTTAATAAATACCATATCTCCAACTTTAAAGTTGGGCCGCTCCTGATTCTATTTACAGCGCTGTTGTAAGGAATGCAAATATTTAACATTTCACCTTCGCCAAAAAATTTTCGAGATCCGTTGCACGATCGGCCACCGGGTCAAGCTATTTTCTGAAACGATTTTACTAAAGCTTCAAGAGCACCAGTCAGCAGGGCACCTATCAAAAATGACCTGGCTTCGGATACGAGAAATCATCAGCGTCATCAGAAAGAGGACCTATTGGACGTGACTTTAGGCATGATTCTATCGTATCTAGAGTCGTAGTAAATTCCTCGAAAGTTAAGTTATGTGAACTCACGCATCTCCGACAATGATGCTTAAGACTTTTAACGCTTGATTCCCAGAGTCTCCCAAAATTAGGTGCTACGGGTGAAATAAATTGCTAAGTTGTTCCTTTCACTGAAAAAAGATTGAATTAATCAACATCATTCCGAAGCTGAGAAATATTTTGCCTCAACTCTTGATCGGCATCTTGAAAAGTCGTGCTATTGTCGCTATATAAATGTGAGAGAGTACCTCTATGAGCAATGAAGCGTTGATAAGCTGCTAAATGAAATCTAAATCTTAAAAAAAAATTCAAATAAAAAAATCCTAAAAATAATTCTAAATGAATTGCATGAGTCACACAATAAACGAACAGCACAACATAGCCTTTATAGCTTTTCTGACCCTTATCTGGAGCAAATTGAACAGAGAAGGAATCAGCGTAATCAACTACAGTATGAGTGAAAGGCCTACAAGTTGTTGTCCTAAAATCAGGTAAGGTACGATAGGATGACTAGGTAATATTGCAGGATGTTTTTCCTCATATCTAAAAGGAGCCTGATGTAAGCGACCACCTTAACGTAAAACAACCAAATCATCCAGAAATGGGTTGAAGGTCTTTAAGGATGAACCTGAATGAATCACGTTTCCTTTTCTAAGATGATCTATCTCAATGCATCTCAAAACATCTTCAATGCAGATAAAGCAAGGGACTTCGGCAGATCCTCATTTTCTGCAAACTTCACAAACCTTTGAAAAGAGCATCAATAAATCGACGACAACAGGCAGGAACTTAAATCAATTTTGGCCAAGATACAATTCTGTCAGAAATATCAGTCAGAAACTGAGTCGCTTGCAGAGAATGACATGCGAGTTGACAAGCATTGACTAAAGACTTTGCTCGAGGATTTGCAGGATATTGCACACAAATGTGTGCCAAGAAGAAGGATTTTTGCTGAGCCAGGTCAAAACCACCGCAGAATCGGTGTAGTAATATAATGGTACATTTTCAAATCGCAGTATAGTAATTAAAAAGAGTAATGCTTTGGCTAGCAATTGACAGCCACAAAGTTCAAGTCATGGAATACTCACAGGCAAAAGTAGAGCTACTTTAGACTTGGCATATAGTAAATTCACCATCGCATCGTCATCTTCTCGAAGAATACGTGAATATACCACAGAAGAATAAGCTTTGGCTAAAGCGTCAGAAAACCCATTAAGTTCATAACCCATACTTGATCTCGTTTGAACAGTCTATCTTGGGGTCTGAATCTTTTCTAACATTAACAAGCTAGTATTATTCTTTTAGCTGCAACAATAAACGATGTGAACCACCCTAACAAATCTTAAATTTTGGCTATGACCGGAAGAATTTCTCGTTTGGTAGGTAGTTCGATGGGTCACGCATCAACCTTCATTCGAAAACTATCCGAAATTGGATCCCAATGTAGCCCTAAAACTGTAAACTGAATGTCCTTCCCAGCAAAAAATTCAAGAGCTCTTTGATGATCGCCAGAAGGGCAATCGAGCAGCAATTGCTTGTTATTAGAGGCCCATTTTCGTACATGAGATCCCCCTCTAGCCATTAACTGAGTGCTCTGAGATCTCAGTTCTTAAGCATCCTCTAAGTTATCAGCGCCAAATTACACGTCATCGACATAAATGTTATTTTTGATGATAGCGTTAGCTTTTGGAAAGTCAGACCCTTCTTCTTTAGCTGATTGCTTGATAATTCGGTTCACAAGATAGGGTGCGCAAGCTGTTCCGTAAGTTACAGTAGTCATTCGCCAGACTTCCAACTTCGCTCCTGGAGAGTACCAAAAAATGCGCTAATTATTACGATCAGGCGGATCTACCATAATTTGCCGAAACATTTTCTCTATGTCGGTAACGTAAACCAAGCGATGTTCACGCCATCACAATATAATAGAAAGTAAATCAGTTAGCTATTTCGGTTTCGTATTTAAATGTGAATTCAAGGATGTGCCGTTGGAAGTAAGGCTAGAAGCATCAAAGACTACTCGCAGGTGAGTAGTAGAACTACCCTAATTGATTACGGGGTGGTGAGGAAGATAAATATTTTAATTAGAGTCATTATCCGACAAGACTGAAACTTTTTCCATGTGATTGAGATTCTGATATTCAGATAAAAATTACGAATATTCTTTGAAAAGTTCAGTTCTGTCTATTAATCAAGACTCTATCTTTTGTAAAATTAATTGAGCGCGATTTACAGAATTGACTATATCGATTGGTGGGCCATTCTGGTAAGGTAATCGGATTATGTAGGGACCAACAGGCAATCGTAGGTACAAAGATAAAAAATGTTCTTCACAGTTAACTTCATCTTTAGTTAGAGAAGATTCGGAAGTAGGTTCTTTCATCTCCCAAAAAAGTTTCATATCCTCATACAGAACCTCAGTACCTAAATTTGAATGGGCTGTTTAACCTATGAGAGGATAACTGCTGGATTGGATCAGCCCGTAAAATCATAAGAATGCGCGTGTTACTAAAAGGATCAGGATCAGCCAATGATTATTGCTTCCAAAGTTCTGATTCTAGTTGCCAAAAATTGATATAAAGTTTCATAGGACGGATAGTCAGTAGTAGAGCTAAGCAAATTCTTCCACTCTTTTAGAGAAGCTATATAAAGGCGTTTAACTATCCAGAAAACGATAATGTCACAGTGTACAACTAGACGTTATAAATCTTTATGCGCTGCAAGAGCCTTATTAGTCTTATCGCGGAGCAATTTTAAATCGGCTACCGAATTATTATTTACATTTAAAATACTAGCAACCGCTTGTAAATGCGCACCAACCAATGATCTCTTGTTATCATAATGCTTCTTAATAGCGTCCCAAGTTGACTAAAAGTAAGCTTCAGTGACCTTGGCATGTTTGATTAAATGTCCAGCCTCGCGCTTCAAAAAGAACACGAAAATTCTCCCGAACTTAAAAATCCCCCAAAAAGGTAGGTATATTCATCTTATATAATTATGGAGTATTATAATTATGTCAAATTGCACCTTCTCTTATAGAAAATTCATTGTGCTCTTGGTTAAGTGATAAATAACTATCGATTTAAGAATTAATGTAATCGAAAGCACTGGTAAAGGCTTCTTCTATTTTCAGAACTTGATTTTTAGTGAAATACTCTACGGACAGTTTATTATCTGCTAAAGCTAAAATTTTAATTTTTAAATCTAACGCCACGCACTTATTCTATTTTTTCAATACAATTCAAACATCATCGAGCTGTGGTTATACTGCACCTATTTCTCTTTAAAATTTGATTCTGTGCGTAAAATAGCCTCATATAGGCTCATTAGTTCGGTACCTAACGCCTTTATTCTTCCAAATGAATAACAAATATAATATAAAAACAACAGACATGCGTCTTAAAACCAATAAGTAATAAACTATTTTCTCCTTTTTGTATATAAAAGTTCAAAAACACGAGGAAGTGTTTCCAAAACCACAAAGACTTCTTCCCCAATGTTTCCTAATATTTTAGGAAGATTTAATTGATTTCCTACAGATACCAAAGGTTTCAAATATTTCGCAAATATGTTGCCTAGCTTAGAATGATTTCTTAACTATTAAAAATATTTCGCTAAGATTTTTGATTAATTTAAATGTCACAAAGACGTAAATGATTTTCACAAAAATTATATATGCAAAGACATATGCAATTACACCACCAAAAGCAATCCTGGTTGGTGGAACCATCAACCTGACATAGATTGAAGGACATCTGGGCCTGGTATGAAGAGCGCGTTTGGCAAGAGAATTCTGTCTGGCAAGAGGAATTAACCTGCCAGGAGAATATTTTCTCTCAAAAGAAAAATAATACCGTTGCCGATGACGAAAACAAAAAATAGGGTCACTATTAGGTAAACACTCAATCTATGAACTTAACTCTACTCTAGAAAAAGACTCTAGAAAAAGAATTCATTTTTTTGTATGTTGGCATCTCAAGAACTTATTTTAGTACAATATTGCCAAGCAACTTTAAAAAATGTAATGTATTTTTTGCATTGTGATATTTTAAAGATATATAATTAAACGACCCTTCCTTTTACAGATTTGTAAATAAATATTCTTAACATTGGATCATTTTTAAGAACAAAAGTAAGAAATTTGTATTCTTTGATCATCCGAATTCAAAAATAACAAATTTAAATCATAATTATTATAGAATTTTCAATTGTGAAACTTAAACTCAATGGTGAGCCAACTACACAATGACTTTTATGGGTTTTTATTATATATAATAAAAAGCTTCTCTAAAAATAAACGCAAATTATTTGAGTTATTTAAAAAATAAACGCATCTGTGTCAAGCATTGTGTAAAAAAAATAATTTTTTAAAAGTAATTGTGCCCCAAGCAGGGAACCGAGCTACGTAACTACTTACAAGTGTTTAAGTTTTAATGTAGTTTTTATTATTGGTAGTATTCTTTCATAAACGAAAGCCTATTTTTCCAAAAAAGTGTTCAAGCATACAAAAAGCATACATAAATCTTTGAGCGAAGAAGATTAATTTTTAACTAATTGTTGCAATTGTATCCAAGATAGATTAAATTTCTACTACGTGACATAAATTTTGATTAAAAAACGACAAAATTTTCAACAACAGCAAAATTAAATTTTCAATCCAAATGAGAGTTTACTCGACTTTTTAAGACAAAGTATAAATACAACAAATAAAATAAGTTAAAACAAGTTAATAAGTTAAAATAGTTAAATTTTCGACCAAAAAGGATGCATTTTAAACCTTTTTAGAGTTTTTGAACAAATAATATAATTTCTACATTAACATAATCTTTAGGAAGAATCAACTGCAAGATAATACAAATATAAATCTAAGACAAAAAATTTTTCTTTTGCCATTACCATTAATAATTAGAAACAAGAATCTTAAGCTTCTAATATTCTTAACCTAGAACTTTTTACTAACGGAATAAAAAAAATTAAAATTTTGAAATTTCAAAATTATTCTGCTAACACAATTTTTTATTGTTATACAGGCTCCGTGATTTTTGCAACAATTTTTATCTAAATCTTTGACTTTTCCCTAACCAATAACTTTTCCGGACTTTTTTGAAATTCCTGCTGGCTATTAATTTTTTTCACTCATGAATTTCATTTCTTTCGGAGAAATGAATTTGTTAAATCATAATCCAATTACAAGAAATTATATTCAATTTCACTAAATTACAATTTTCAATGATTTGACCTTTTATTTAAAAAGGTCAGTGGAAAAATTTCAGGAGAACAAAGATTGAAGCCTTGAGAATCAGGAGAGATTAGCTTTGTTATTATTTGTAATAATTAAAAGCTGCTTCTTACATTTCAAGCCGATTTCAGTTTACATACTATTGTTAATTTTAGTTTTTCATTGTCTTATACTTAAATCACTAAGGTGGGTATCGCTGTTTACACGCTCTACTTTAAAATGCATCAGAACTGGACGCTTAGAGCCTACTGGAGTTTCCTTGACTTCATCCTGGGTCAAAAATGTAATCATGCCGCTTACCATGTTTATTTTGGCCCGTGCTTTATTGTGATTACGAGTATTATATTTATATATTCCAGCAAAAATTCTACTGTTCTGCAATACTGCAATGACATCAGCTCCTGGTGTTGATAATACAATTTGTTCTTGGGTTGGCATGGGCTCAAATACCCTATATTTCCAGGCTATTTTAATTGCATTATCCGTAGGAAAAGTGTATCTTTGAAGTTTAAAAATCCGCTGTGGATTGTTATATGAAGTAAGCCGAATAAATTGAAGTTGTGCAAGTCCATATTCAATTCCACCATTAGAAAGTATCGTTGTAGGTGGAAGCATCAACCTGACCTGGACTGGTGAAGACCTGGAGCTAGAATGAAGAGGAGACTCTGCAGAAGAAGGAGATCTAGACCTGACACGAATAGCAGGATTGGTATAAGAAGAAATCCTGGCAGGAAAAGAAGAACTGCCAGAAGAATTCTGTCTGGCAGGAGGAACAGGCCTTTTAGGAGAATGCTGTCTATCAGAAGAATAAGAAGCTGCCTGGCGAGGAACACCAGGAATAGGTTCACCATTAGGTAGACACTCAAATGGTGAACTTAAGTCTGCAAGAAAAAAGATCATCAAGTTAATTTTTTTACATGGGTACATCCAGAACTTCTCGTGGCAGAATATTAGTGATGGAAATAAATTTTGTACATGATCAATTTGTAAATTAAAATTTCCAAAAAAGTAATTTTGTTTCATGATATATTCTAGGAAAACTGAATATTATTTAAAGAAATGAATAAATGAATTTTTTTTTAATATTCAGATTTTGAAGAATTCTTGCAATATTTCCAATGATTTTTTTTTTTTTTTTAAATACTTTTTAAATAGTATTTAGAAAAAATTTCAAAATATCTAAAACAACATGTAGATTCTTGAGGATTTTTAAACAAAATTTTTGGGCTTTTAAAGAGTTTTCTAAGGTTTCAATACAATAAAAAGTTGTTCTCAAGATACTTGTTAAAAAGTTACATCATTTTTACATTCTCATCAGAGAAGGTATTAGATTTATGCAAAATTTGACCCCCCTGGTTTTTGTCAAATGTCCA
>JAAAKG020083403.1:0-40398 GCA_010014905.2 Druon quercuslanigerum | reverse complement strand
TTGGTTTTATTATTTTTGGGCGGGGTCTATAATGCCCCGTCACAATATATATATATATATATATATATATATATATATATATATATCATATAATGTCGTAACCGCTCTCGCCCTACTCCCCGGAGAAACTGAGTAAGCCAGCACGTCTAAGAAGACTAAAAACGAGGTGAATGAAAGCGAGAGTTGGTTTAACATAATTAACGATAACTGCCGGGAAGCAATTCCCAATTGATTTTGGATTCTGTTTTTTTTTATAAATACTTTTTGATTGAGTTTACAACTGATATTTGGAAGGATTTTTTAAGTATTATTGTTATAAACTTCGTGTCTGCAAATAATGAACAAATTTTCATTATTCTTTTGTTCATCTATCATTTGGTAAACGAATTTCCTACTCTCATTATTTTTTGGATTTAATGCGCTATAATATTTATCATAAATAATTCTAATTCTCGCGATTATACTGGAGTATACTGGGATTCTCTGTGGATTATATCTGGCATATAATAAACATGCGAGAATAAAAACAAACATGATAAATGGTCGAATTGAGAATATGACCGCATTTGAAAAAAAGGAATATCATGTAGGCAAGAATTACCCAATCTTCCCACGCTGGTTTAAAAAATCTGTTTCAAATGAAGATACTCTACGGAATGTGTATCATTAATTTAATGAAGAAAAAATAACTAAAATGTATCTAAGATTCTGTGGCATCTTTGGTGTGATCAATATAAAAATAAAAGATTTGAATCCTAATGTATTATGGATATTAAGGCTTCTTTTTTCAGCGTGAGCGTATTAGTCATATAAAATGAAATGTATACGTAGTAGTGCAATTCCTGTCAAAAACGTATTGATATACAAATTTGTAGCTCTTTTCTTCCATAGCTTGTGCCGTTTCCCCATTAATGTTATTTTTTATTTTGTTTTTATAAAACAACAAAAACTACGGTTTTAAGCAAGCATTAGAAAGTTCTACAATTAATTTTTTGGAAAAACTAGGCAAGAAACAATACAATTTTGTTTAATAATATATTTCGCTTTAATTATATCTACAAGTTTTCTTGAAACTACTTCACGCTTGGCTTTGTATTTTTGATTCAAATCGTAATATATATGTACATTAAAAAAATAAAATAAAAAAAAATAGATTTTTTGAAAATTCTAACTGTATATAACATCTTAAGCTTGTGTCTTGGAGGAACCCACTTCAGGGACCCTGTAGAGCTTTAAAGGTCAGACTTCCCTAAACAAGATTCGTTTTACACTAGTGGAATTGAATCAATTTGGTGTCCCCGACAAACCCACTCGAAATACCTCAAGGTGCAATAATCCCCAGACTTCCTTGACAAATATGTACACCTTGGTCACTAGTTCAATCGAGGAAGCCAACCTAGAGATCCTGAATTACTTTTAAAGCCAGAAATGCTTGAAGGAGTTATTTTCCTGAGGCGTTGGCTTGATTTGGTTTCTTTAAGGAACAAACCGCAGGGACCCTTAATTATTGTGAAAACCAGACTTTCCTGAAAAAGATGGTTTTATCATATTTAAGGCATTCGTTCAATCTTCTGTCATCGAGGAACCCACTTGCGTGATTCTAAAGTAGTGTAAAAAACAGAATTCCTCAAAAGATATGTATGTTTTACAGCTAGTGTACCTTGAGTACTACACTGTGACTGTGATTTACCTGAACCTGAAATACCTCGAGAGGTGATCCGAGGGGTCGAGGGAAAGGCGCTTTAAATATTTGCGTAGTTACGCAGTTGGTGGTTTGACACTAGAAGAAGTCACAAGGAAGAAGGAGAAGAACAACGTTTTTGGGAACCCCGATTAACCCCCCCGTGATTTCCGGTCACAGTGTATACAAATCAGACTTCACCGAAGGAGCTGTTTTTTTACACCTGTAGTTCTGGTTCAATCTTGCAACATCTAGTAAACCAACCCAGCGCACTTAGTGTACTGTCAAAATCAGGTTTTCATAAAAAAGTTTTGTTTTATTGCAGCTCGGGCACGTGTTAAGTCTCGTTTCGTTAAGGAACTTTATCTAGGGGCCCGAAAGTATTAAATAAATTAGACCTTCTTGTAGATGATGTGTTTTGGCACCTGTTACAAAAGTTGGATGAGAGAACTTTAGGATACGGATATATTGGACTTAAAAGCTCTTTTAATTTCCGAATATTTTAAGATACTGTATGACGATCTAAGACGAAACTTCAACTAGTAAGATGTTTTGGACCTAGCTGCTATAAGAATTTATTTTCGGAACGTCAGTTTACCATCCGGGAAAAGAAGATATATTGATATTTAATCAAATAGTTCAATATAAGATCTAGAACTGTATTTTCTACAAATTAGTCGAAGTTTAAAAAATTGCCATACTCATTTTCGAAACATTTAATTCATCTTTATTGACTTCGTCTTAAAGAACATAATAATTTTAGGTTAAATGTTCCACATTCTTTTAGTAAAATTTTACACACAGCGTCCCAGTTATAAAATATAATAAGTATATTTTAAATAGCTTCCTAAAGTAGAAGATGTGAAACAAGAAAGCCAAAATTATTAATTTCCTTACAAATTAATTCAAACATTTCATTTGAATCATTTACAATAATAGAATTGGGAAAGGGCTTTGCTCTATGTGTATAACGATTTATTATATCACTTTTTAGTTTAATTAGAAAATAAAAATAAATAAAGAGACATAACTGAAATAGGTTCCAAACGTTGCTTGCAAGCGTTTGATAAGTGTTATTTGCCAGTGAAAACTGAGTAAAAAGGTATTTTCCATAGAATTGGACATATTAAAACATGCTCCTTTTATGAAGTACAGAGTTAAATTCAAGAATTATTCCTCATAACTTTGACTGAATTATGAAAAAATACATTCTGCAAAGAAAAACATTAAATTCAGCCAAAGGTATCAAAAATTATTTTTTCTGGACAAAAAAAGAATCCTTTGTTTCTTCTTGCAGAATGCAGTTCCCAATCCTACAGAAATCCTCATAGCGGACAAAATCCTAGTCTCTCTTCATCATCTGCTGCTGAAGAACAGCATACGCCTGACCGAAATTCTACAGAGGAGCTCCATTCTCGTGCCAGGTCCCGATCTCCTGCTGATACGGGTTCTTCTATCAAAGTACTTGGGTATTCACTTGGAGAGCTTGGATATATTAGGCTCATTCCCCGCACAAATCAGAACCTTCAATTCGAGTTTCGAAGTTACACTTCTGCGGCTGGTACACCAATTCTTTGGAAAACAGGCAGGAATAGATATGGTCCCGTGCCAGCCCAAGAACATATTGTGTTATCAACATCCAATGGAGACATTTTCGCAATATTAGAATATAGCGGGGTTTTACGTGGAATATATACGAACAACAACAACTATCGGAGAGTAAAAATAAACATGTTAAGCGGCGCGATTAGTAATATGAACCCAGAGGAAATAAGTGATTGTCTACTAGGCAGAAATCACCCAATCTTCCCACAAAGCTTTATTAAAGCTTTTGCTAATAACGATTCGCTAAAGTTCAAATGGCATCATAATAGTCAACATAATACCGGTTCTTCTTTTACGGACAGACAAAATTCTCCTGAACGTTCTTTTAATCCTGAGGAGCCACTTATTCGTGCGAGGTCCGAGTCTTATGCTGGCAGGCCTCCTTCTGATGAAGCGTTTGGATATAACATAGAACAACTTGGATATCTTCGACTTATTCCTTCCACAAATCACACCCAACAATTTGAATTTCGTCGATACGTATTTCCTACGGAGAAACCAATTCGCATGCGAATAGAACATGTAGGCCATGTGCTTCAGCCAAGCCGAGAATATATTGTATTATCAACATCCACTGGTGACGCTCTTGCAATATTCGATTACAGTAAAACTCTTCGTGGACTATATAAGACAAATAGAGCTCACACGCGAATAAAAATAAATATTATAAACGATGCAGTTTATAATATGTCTCCAGATGAAAAGAGGGATTGCCCAGTAGGAAAAAATCGGCCAATCCTACACAATTTTATCAAAGCATTTGCAAACTACGATTCACTTCATTCCGAACGGACTACTGATGACGAACGTAATCCTGGTTATTCTTCTTCTGTCAGACAACATTCACTTAAATGGAATTCTACTCAGGAACCTCCGCATAATGTCAGGTCCGGGTCTCCTCCAGGCAGACCTCCTTCTCATAAAGTACTTGGACATAGACTTGAACAGCTTGGATATATTCGGCTGATTCCCGAGATAAATCCGAATAGGCATTTTGAGTTTCGTAGATATGTTTTTCCTGCTGATGAAGGAATTCAAGTAAGTTTTAAGTACGGTAAATATGTGTCTGTGTCGAACCGAGAACACATTGTTTTATCAACATCCAATGGTGACGTTTTTGCAATACTGGAATATACTGGAATTCTCCGTGGAATATATCAGGGATGTAAGCAACATTCAAGAATAACAATAAACATGATAAACGGTCGGATCAAGAATATGACCGCATTTGAAAAGAAGGAATGTCATGTAGGCAATAATTACGCAATCTTCCCACGCTGGTTTAAAAAAGCTGTTGCAAATAAAGATTCTCTACGGAATGTGTATCATTAATTGAATTAAGAAAAAATAACTAAAATGTATCTAAGATTCTTTGGAATCTTTGGTGGGATCAATATAAAAATAAAAGATTGGAATCGTAATATATTCTGGATATTCAGGCTTCTTTCCTTTCAGTGGTAGCGTATTAGTCATATGAAATGAAATGTGTATGTAGTAGTGCAATTCCTGTCAAAAACGTATTTATAGACAAATTTGTATCTGTTTTTTGCAAAAACAATTTTTTTCTGTGAGTTATTTTAATGTTTTCTTTTTTTCTCTTTTTAATGTTTTCTATCGTTTAACTGAAAATAGAATTTTAGATTTTTAATAATTTTTTTAGGAATTTGTAAATGCAAGGACAATTTTTCTTTCACTCAGAATATTAAATAAACTATCTGAAAAATGTTTAATATAGATTTTTATATATTTTCATTACATGTACATAAAAAATTAAATTTTTTATATTTACGCCAACGTAAAACATTTTTAATGTATTGAAAATATTTTTTTGTACTGAAACACCACAGGGCTCGCCTTTCCCACAAAATTTTAATCATTTTTGTAGCAGTATTGTGTAATGTGCAGGGATTTATTTAAATTTTTCAATTATTCAATTTAAATACGTGTTTAGTTTTTGATTTTTTAAACTTTTCATATAGTGGAGGTGCTGAATTGATTCAAGCCAGCACCTACACTTGAAATTTGAATTTTCGAAGAAAGTAGTGGAGCCCAAAAATCGGCAATACATCCAAAAAAAGCCAAAAAAGCTCAAAATTCAGAAGCAAAGAAATTTAGGAATTACGATTGTGGAGGTGCTAGCTTGATGGACCTAAAAAAAGTAAGATAAGTAGTAAAATATAAGATAAGTGTCAGTGGTTCGCTACAAAAGGGCTATCAGATTCTTAGTAATTATTATTCGATAGGATGCGAGGTTTTGGATTTGGTCGTAAAACTAAATAAACCAAAGGTGCTTATGAAAAATAGCTTTGAAGTAGTTGCTTTTCATTTTTGATTTGATGTGAAGTGGTAAATTTATTTTTAAAAAACAGTATTAGCAATAGAGAAATTTAATTTTTAGACAAAAAACCAAGTTACGAAAAAAGTAGATAAAATTTTTAGTTCCAAACAAAAAAATTATTTGTTATTGATAATTTCTTGACAAGATGCGTAGTTTTTTCCTTTATCTTATAAAATAAAATTAAACAAACGATACAAGATATGCAAAAATTAATGGACACAAGTTTCTAGCCCAAAAAACAGCTATACCAATATGTCATAAATATTTCTTTGATAGTATCATCGGTTTTTTTATAAAAATTAATTTTTTATAAACCACATGAAAGACATAACAAATCTAGAAATTTTTGTTAGAAACACTTCACACCTGCCTTTGTATGTTTAGTTCAAATCGTAAAAAAAACATTAGGAATATAGAAAATTAATTTATGGAAAAGCCAAACAAGTTTTAATAAAATGTATAATAACAAAATTGCTTTGTCATAAGATGCGCTCTTTTTTAATTATGAAAAAAAATGAAAATAAATCTGTTTCAATAGTTAATATTATGCATCGCACTGATGTAAATTTATTGACAGGATAAATTTGTGAGTAAATTAATTTTTTCGGTGAAAATTCACTTTGTAGGGTAGAAAATGCAATATTCCTGTTGTGGAGAATTTTTATTTTCGCTTAGAAATTAACCTGTTTGTTGGAAAAACTCATTTATCATTTTGAAATTTGTGCAAATTTGATTAGTTTGTTAAAACTTCGTTCTTTTGGATTAAAAACTTTTGTTTCTTTAGGAACTTATAAAATATGTAAACAAATTTGATCGAACAATATTTATGCCCCGTAAAGCTGGAAAATTTATTATGTGATGGAATTATTAACAAAGTTAATTAATTTTAAGACATTAATATACATTAATAAACTGAAAGTAAACTCACATCAAACTAAATATTCTTAACTTTAAAAATAATCAAATGAGATAATTATAACATAATATTCAAATGAAAACTGTAAGAAAAATATTCGACGTTGAAGTTAGAAAAAGAAATTTCACTTAAGGCTTCACCAGTTTTTGGCCCGGCACTGGTCGTTTCTCACAAGCGTTGAGAATTTGCCTGGTTAGTATATAAGAGCCATTTTGACTGATATATCAAGCGTGCGATATTATGCGTTGGGGAATCGCGTTGTATGCAGTAGTGTTAAGTTATTTGGTCGAGCACAGATTCCTAGGACCGCTTCGATCCGTCCCCAGAGGGGGGGGATAGGATTATGATAAAGTATGAAAAACTTCATTTATTAACGCCTGAGAACTTTTTCTTTATTTTGTTTACTAGGTCATTTTGGGGCCGACATGCCCCAAAAATTACACACACACACACACATACACAAGATAAAAAGATTCACGACTGCAGTCGTGAATCCTCACACCACATACGACAACTCCAATTCACCGTGACTGAAGGGAAAACAGGGCCACGCGGAACTCTGCACCGGCCGCTTACTATGCGAACTGTGAAAACACTAGCAGCCGGTATCTTGAAGCGCGCACTGCGTAAAGAAGGTTAGCCAGACTAAGTGCTGCGTCGCTCACGTAGCGCATGTAAGTGAAGTGGCCAGTCACAACAGCGAGATACTGTGGAACACTCTAAGGCGAGTAGGGAGGGAACAGCGAAAATGGCTTATCACTTTAGGACACTCTAATTTAATTGTGCCTTTTCACGCTGTTTCGTAGCATAGTTGACGTTCTAGGCACGTGATCTATGGCATAAGTTCTAATCCTTTACTCGGCATCGCCAAAACTCAATCTGTGTTCGACCAGGTTAGTGTCCACCTCTAAGTAGTCTGGTTATTTATTGGACGATTTTAAAATGTTAGGATGGGCGCAAAGCTTGAAAACTATTAAACGCTAAAGGTATAAGTAAAAGGTATGTAACTTCATTTCGTCTCCCTACAATAAGTATTGACCTTTCGTTAGGTCTTTTATTGCTTTGTGGGGCGTAAATTCTGCGTTCTCGCAGAGGGTCGTCAATTCTAAGTGTCAACCGGTATCGTTACAACATGGCGGAGCACCATGACATTGAAGGTCAGAGAAGGTCATCGCCATGTTGAAAAACTCCGACCGTAAAATCACACTAAATATTAAATGATCAGACGAAGTGTTGAAACAAAACCTCCAATATGGCTGCGACCTTGGTCGATCTCGAGAGGCACAACTATTAGAACTGCATAAATTAAATTATAAGGATTAATGATGGCAGTAAGCTAAAGTCCCAAGCAAACTATGTGATTATTATTTTTATTTCAGATGAGATGGCTGTTATGAATTTCAATTTACGGGATGCACGTAAATGTATGTTAAATATTAAAATAAAAATGATGGATAGTAAATCAAAATAATTCTCTCAGACGCGTTTTTGATCGTTTGACGGTGTTCGTTTATTTTACAAACGATCTGGCGCCCCTCAGGCAAAATGTTAATCGACATTTAAGAAAATAACTCTGGGAACTCAACATTTTAAATCAGCTCGAATAAATTCATGATTGCTCTAGCAATAGCCAATAGCCTGGCAGTGTAAAATTAAATAATTTTCGGCTAGGGTTAAGTCACTATATTAGGAAAATAAAATAAAATTGTGAATTTTTTGAAATTCTAGTTAATAAATAAAATAATAAATATAAGCAAAAAGGCTATAATACATACATACGTTCAGAGGGTCTTAAACGCGGAAATTTAACAAAAACGGTGTAGGGTTTTACTTTTTACACAAATCTAATGCATTTTCTGATAAGAATGTAAAAACTTAATCATCAGAATGAAAAGGTCAAGATTACATGATAAGATAGTCGAACATTAGCAAACTATAACGATGGTCAAAAATGGCTAGCTGATGCAGTTATCCTTCCTCTTTAGGCGTTAAAAAAATTATGAAAATAAAATCCAATTGGCTAATTTCTTAAAAAACTCTTCGTATTGATAAAAAACAAAATCGGTGACACTAAATTTCCACACCAAATAAATACCTTCCACCTGAGATAACAATTTCATCATTATAATGATCATAATAAAAAAATGTCAAATGATATAATTATCTGCGAAGGAGAAGCTTGATATTGGTAACCATATTATCTCACAAATATGTGAGATAATGGCTGCTTATGAATATATTTGCACTCTGATGATGCAGTGAAATATTCCTAAAATAAAGTCAACAAATTTTTCTTTGAAGTATTAATCAGTTTTTGCTCTACTTTGGGAAAATGAAGATGTTCTGTACTTTCATTTTTATTTTGCCGGTCATCTTTGTTTCTATTGGTAAATATAATAAATATTATACATACAAATCTCTCATTTTTTTAAAATTAACTACTCGGGAGCCGGCGTCGTGTCGTCTTCTCGAAGTTCGTAAATAAAATCGTGATCCATAATTAAAATGAACACAATTGCAGTAATTTTTTTTTCAAAATATTACTTAGTAAGTGGATAACTATCATTTTTAATTAACGTATAATGTATCATATCCATTTTCTCTTCTCTTCCTTCGTATTCTTAAATAACAACCTGGATTAAGAAAGAGACCAATTGCTAGGACATTATAGTATCAATGATATAACACTCTACTCCAATTTTCTGTTGAGAATTTGTTAACTTTATTTGAATTTTAAAATTTACCAGGACGGTTCATATCACTTTCAGTAAATTATCTGTTTCGACATGCGTGATTTCGTCTCGAAAGAGTTGTTGAATAATATTGCTACCTTTTTTGGTTTAATTAATAGCGGCTCAACCTTAAGGATTCCGTAACACGAAAGGCAGTTAAGGAAGATTTAGCCGTCATGCAAATTTTATCAAACTAATTCCTTTCCACACTGTATAATGTTGCTTTTTTATATAATTGAATGTATTAATTTGTGACACGTTATTAATTTATACAATTTTAATATGTACGGTAATATCCTTACGGTAAATCTAAAAATGCCCACTGTTTTAATGCATCTCGAATATATTTTTAATCTTATAGATTCGCAGATTCTTGTTCTTAACTCTAAATTACCTTATTTCCGAACTGAAAAAATAAGTATTTTTGTATTTCTAGCTCTTAAATGTTGTCTCCGTTTTGAACCCCAGAGCTTAGCGACCAAAACTTGCTACAGGAACTCATATAGATAGGCTAAAATACAACCATAAATAAGCCCTTTTTCCGTAAGCACGTCGAAGCTCGAAGAATTTTAAACGTTTGCTTATAAGTTATATGTTTCTGACATCGAAAAAATGTTTAGTCGCAAAATATCCTACTTTAAAATTGCTAGTTGTAAAATACGTATTTTTTATATTATTTTCAATCTTTGCCTGGTTGCGAACGAAGGATCTATCTGCCGGCAAGTATTCGGGTGAAATATAGTTTGTAGGAATCATAAAACTATATACCGTTCTTTGAAAACTAGATATGTAAATTATAGAAATGTCAGAAAAGGGAACTTTGAACCAGGAAACACGAATTATAAACAAGGTAGTTTAATCCTGAACTAACAAAATGAAGTTTTAGTAAAGTAGTTGCGTTTAGAAGAAAACTAGATGAATCTTTAAGAGAGCAGATTACGTTATAGAAAATATTGCTGCTTGACATCAGAATAGTTAGTAACCTAATATTTGACTAAAGTTAACTAAATAGGACTGAAGTGCTAAGAAACAGTGAATTCAGCCAAATAAAATAGACATGAATGCTCAGAAGAAAAAAATGAACCTTAAATTTCCTTTTGCAGAATGCAGTGGACAGTCTGACAGAACCCCTGATAGCGGACATAATCCAGGTCCTTCTCTACCTTCTTATGTAGACAAACAACATACGGCTGACCGGAATTCTACAGAGGAGCCGCCTTTTCGTGCCAGGTCTAGGTCTCCTGCTGGCAGGCCTCATTCGCTTGTACTACTTGGATATCCACTTTGTGAACTCGGATATATTCGACTCATTCCCCGCACAAACCAAAACATTCGATTCGAACTTCGAAGTTATATTTTTCCGACTGATAAACCAATTTGTTGGAGAGCGGGTGGAATGAACTATAATAGCTATAATCCTGTACCAGCCCAAGAACATATTGTATTATCAGCATCCAATGGAGACATTTTTGCAATATTATCGTATAACGGGGTTTTTAATGGAATATATAGTCTACAAAGCCATCATACGAGAGTAAAATTGAACATGATAAGCGGCCTAATTTACTATTTGACCCCAGATGAAATGAGGGATTGTCCAGTAGGCAGAAATAATCCAATCTTCCCACAAAGTTTTACTAAAGCTTTTACAGATTACGATTCTCTCAAGTTCAAATGGCATTCTAATAGCGAACGTAATCCTGGCCCTTCTTCTTCTGCCAGACAAAATTCACCTAACAGATCTTATAGTCCTGAGGAAAATATTGTTCGTGCCAGGTCCATGACTCCTCCTGGTAGGCCTCCTTCTGATCAAGTACTTGGATATACAATTGAACAACTTGGATATGTTCGGCTTATTCCTATCAAAAATCACAACCAGACATTTGAATTTCAAAGGTACGTTTTTCCTCCCGACAAATCAATTCGAATGCGAATAGATCAAATGGGATACGCACTTGAGCTAACTCAAGAATATATTGTATTATCAACAACCAATGGTGACGTTTTTGCAATTTTGGATCGTGGTGGAGTTCTTCGCGGAATATATAAGGCAGATAGAACTCACTCGCGAGTAAAAATAAATATTACAAGCGGAGCAGTTAAAAATATGACACCAGATGAAAAGAGAGATTGTCCAGTAGGCGAAAATCGCCCAATCTTCCCAAAGAGATTCATCACAGCATATGCAAACTACAGTTCCCTAGAGTCAGAACGGAATTTTAGTGGCGTACGTAATCCTGGTTATTCTTCTCCCGTAAGACAACACCCACTTGACCGGACCAGGGCCAAGTCTCCTCCGGGCAGACCTCCTACACATGAAGTACTTGGGTATGAACTTGCAAAACTTGGATATATTCGACTGATTCCCCAGATAAATCCAAACCGTCATTTCGAATTTCGAAGATACATTTTTCCTGCTGGTAAAGAAATTCAAGTCATGATAGAACATAGTAAATATGTGTGTGTGCCGGACCGAGAACATATTGTATTGTCAACATACGAAGGTGATGTTTTTGCATTACTGGAGTATACTGGTATTCTTCGTGGAATATATAAGGCACATAGTAGTCATGTGAGAATAAAAATAAACATGCTGACTGGTGAAGTTGACAATATGACCGCATTTGAAAGAAAGGAATGCCATATAGGCCAAAATTATCCAATCTTCCCTCGCTGGTTTAACAAAGTTGTTTCAAATGAAGATTCACTGCAACATGTGTATAAATAATTTAATGGAAAAAGTTAAACTAAAATATAATTATCTTTGTAATATGTATTCGGATTAAATTTAAAATAAAAGATTCAACTGCCAATTTATTATGCTTAACAAGGCCTTTTTCCTTTCATATTATGAGACCCGATTTTTTGGAAACCGTTTGTCGAATTTAAAAAACTTTTCAGCTGTAGCGTATAATTTATAGGGATTTGCGTGAAGTTCCAAAACAAACAAAATTTTCAAAAAGAAGATTTAAAAATCATAACAAAAATTCTGATTCAATTTTGCACACAAAAACATACTTCAGATTTTTTTTATATAAATATTTCAATTGCTAATGATTCAATGCGTCGAAGGTCAAATTGATAAAAAAATATCATAATTAATAATTACTTGTAGAACGCAATTCCTAATGGATCTTTTTCAAAACTGTTTCGCGCGCATTTTCGTCAGTTTCTATCAGATTTGATCAGGAAACTAAATTATCAAAGAATGTTATATAAATATTGTTTAATAGAACTTAATATGTAATTATTGTGTTTATGAATAAATTTTATGAATAAACTTTTTATATTAAAATATATGGAAGGAATAGAAAGTAATACAATTAATAATTTAATGAATTTAATAATTTATTTAATTGAATCATTTATTCAAGATTATCCTTAATTAAACTGTTTTTTTTGGTTTAAAATATTATTCTGAATTTTTTTAAAATAATTTGCAAAAACAAAATAATATATATATAATTAATAATATATTGACAATTATTATTAAAAATAATTATCTAAAAATGTTTGATAACATCTGATAAAAATAAATGGGACATTTCGCAAAGAAACTGAAAAATTCGAATACAGATTTCAAAAAGATTCTGATCAAATATAAAATCTGAAGAGAATATTTTATCGACTGTTTTAGAATCTTTTATTTCAGAATCTTTCCAATTTTTTGGGCAGGGAGAATACCACAATATCACAAATAAATTGAAACTGTTCAAAATTTAGAAAACAGAAAAATTTTAAAACGTTAAAAATGGAAGTTTTTGTAGGGTAGAAGTTTGAAAATCAAATCTATAAAAATTCGAAGTTGATTAAAGCGTTTATAATATAATTTTCAAAAATTTGCAACTATTAAATAAGAATAAATTTCAATTTGACGAGATTCAAGTCTTTAAATTTTGAATAGTAAACTTTAAAGTTTATTTATAAAAAGTTAGTAATCATAAATAAATTAAAAGTGTTGAAAATTTTAAAGTTTGTTTTTTGAATGGATAATATTTAAATAAAATAGTTTCAGATTTAAATTTTGAAAACAGAACAATTTTCAAACGTTAAAAATTGAAATGTTTGCAGATTAGAATTTTGAAAATGAGATCTGAAAAAATTCAAAGCTGATTAAAGATTTTGAAATTAAATTTTCAAACATTTTTAACTGATAAATAATAATAACTTTCAATTCGATTGTATTCAAGGCTTTAAGTAATGAATTGTAAACTTGGAAGTTTATTTGTAAAAACTTAATAATCATTAATACATTGAAATCGTTCAAAATTTAAAAACATATTTTTGAATTGGACAATCTCGAAATAAAATTTAGAAAATTATTATTTCCTTTTAAATTAATATTTTTACAAGAAAGAAATGTGCTTCTGAAAATGTCAGAAAAGTAAAGTTTGAACCAAGAAGTTCAATATCTATCCAGAACAGTTTAATTTTAAATGAAAAAGTTAATAGTTTAATTGTAAACCAAAAAAGGTAAGTATACAATAAAAAAATGAATAGTTTAATTTCCAAATCGCAACAATTAATTTTCAAACGAAAAAAGAAGTTTGCAACGAAATAGTTTAATCTTCAACCAAAAAAATTAAATTTTAGCAAAGCAGTCTATTTCGCAACCAATTAGGCGAATTCTCAATCGAATAAAAGCTTTAAAAAAGTAGAGAAATCTCAAATAAATCAGTTTACATTAAAGGAATTGTTTTTAAACAATAATTACGGAATTTTTTCGCAAATAGTTAAATTTTAAACCAACAGACACTTCATACAAATTATTCGAATTTTTTAAATTTGAAAAAAATGATTTTCGAGACATTTAAATAAAATTTATTAAATTGTTTTTAAAGAAAATAATAATTTTGCATTACTAGGTCCACATTGTTTTCATACCCGAGTTTTTTTTTAAATCACCATAATTATCGATATATTGTAGAACACAACTCCTAATGGATTCTAGATTCTGTTGAAAAAAATTCATTGAATTTGTCACTGGTATGTGGAAGGGATTCTTGAATTATTTTTTCCACATTTTATGCCAATGGTACTCGATATTATTGTTTATAAAAAATTCAACTATCAAATTAAATTTGAATATAATAATAGATTATTATTTTTTAGTGTAATATTTTAAAGATATAATTACTTGCTTCATCCTCAATCTATCTTTAAAGTGATTTACAAAGATTCCGTATTAATTGTCGTAATTTCAGAAATTGGAAAAGATTTCTATGATTGAAAGCGATGTAACATTAATTTAATTTAAAAATTTCTGACTCAAAAATAACATTTTTTCCAATCCGAAGTTAAATAAAAATGTATGTAACTGTTAATTATATTACAAAGGCAGTGTATTATGGTTTAGAAAGCTTCCTGTTTTCTGTCTTTCAGCAAAATAGAAAATGAATTTCTTGTGGTAAATGTTTGTAAATATCCCATCCTTAAACTCGAATAATGCCTTAGCAAATGAAAAGTTGCTAACGAAATGAATGAATGTCAAGAATAATATTTGTTTTTTCATGAAAGTTAAAAATTATTTAAACAATTTTATTTATATGAACAATATTATTCCTCTACAAATCTTTATCTCACATTTATGTTGGATAAAAATTTTTACTATCCTACACATTTATTTCTAATGAGCTTATGTACTACTAATTATACACTGCTCATCTTAGCTCTCAGTATATCAGCTCTCAGTATATCTGGCGCATCAATCTTCTGCAAATATTTGTATTTAGACGAGGCAGTGAAATATTTCTTAGATTCAGTTGTTCTTCAAGTTATTTACTGCTACATTAATCAGCTCTTTATCTGCTTCGCAAAACCAAGAATGTTCAATACTATTGTGTTCACTTTTGCGGTCATCTTTAATTCTATTGGTGAGTACAATAATATTTCTAAGACCTATGAGCAAAAGTACAGCATTCCTTTCCATCTTATAATCATATTATAGCCATTTGTGTATTTAACATTTAAAAACGAGAGATTTTCTGTTCCACCTCATAGTTTTTGTCACGTTATATTTTTGTATAGAATAACCTCATGCCACTATTTTCAAGGCAAAACCACCGATTTTGGGATCCTAAGAGTGATCTCATTTTAGTAGCACTGAACTCTGTTTTTTATGAGTTTTCTAGCTATGCCTGAAATTGGCCTTGAAATAATATTCTATTTTCACAGAATATGACGGCAAAAATTATGAGGTCATAGATATACGTCGCTATTACATAGCTACGAACTTGAAAAGAGGCACTTAAGGTCGGTTTCCACGAGCTTATCATATACCACGTGACCACATTCTACAGAAATCATTCTATAAAAGTTATGTAACTGCTACACGCTAATTTTGGGAGAAAATTATGCTACCCGCGTCAAAATTTCGCATCCACTATGAGTTCCTCGAGCACACGAGATCAATCTTTTTTGTTTGTTGTTTTGAAGGGCAAACCTCACACTTTAAAATACTTCAAAAATAATTAGAGAAGACAATGTTGGCCACTACAGCTGCGTTTTTTCAATGGGAATGCAAAGAAAATGCAGTGTCTTAAATGTTCCTTGTCAGAGGTCATGTTATTAAATCGACCTTAAATTAATTTTTAGACCCAATAACTTTAAACTTCTTTCACAGGTTCGCATCCACGTGAAGTAAAATTTCTCCCAACGACAACAATAAAAAATCATTTTTGTGGGAGTTATGGAGGGGTTAACGAAAAATTGGAAAAGTGGTTTCTCTCGAAACTGCTTGACGGTTTTGAGATTATGTTCTAGAGTGCCCACACCCATATTTAAAATAAACCTTCCTTAATATTGTAAGCATTGTAATTGATTGTCCCCAGGCGGCGGATCAGGGAATGCTCGCTGGCAACAGAGGGTAGGGCTGAAATAAAATAGGCCCCGCGGACCAAACAGACTAGGTGAAGAATACACCGAGAAAAAACCACCCAAGTTAAGGCGTTATCAACCGTGCCGAGGACTGCATGGCACCAGGGTATGGTATTCCAAACGGTGTCTCCAGGATACCAGGTCGCCTCCTAAAGTGTGGGAGGTCCATTGGACGTGATGTAGCGAAGATGGAGGTGACGCTCATGGAGCAGCATCATCTCCTCGTAGAGCTACAAAATAAAGTTAAGGAAATTCGGAACTTTAGCAGCACAAAGGCAAATATGTAGCTGCCAATTAGGAAAGGCCTAAAAGAGGCGGAGAGTTTAGTGGGTAGACTCCGCGATCGCTCAATTACGAGCAAGGATCTCTACAGGGATCTCATCGAGAACGTAGGAAGAACGGCTAGGATGAGAGCTATTTAAACAAAGATGAAGGTCAAGGGTGAAAAGAGTACTTTCCAAAACTGTACTCAGACTGAAGATGCTTTGGTGGCTCCCATATCCGACGATAGGAAGCGAGAGAGTGAGGCCACCCTGAGTCCAGTGGAGGCCAGCTCTTCCAAGCCTAGGACCAAGAAACAGAGGACTTGTGAGGTTGCGGCTCTAACCTCGACTCCGAGTAAGGGAGAAGGAAAGGCCAAACCTGCTTCCGGTAATTCCAGGAAGGAGAAGAAGAAGCCGAGACGAGGTCGACCTGAAGCGGTTCTTATTAAACTAGCCGAAGGTCGCAGCTATGCGCAGGTTGCAAAGTGTTGGCGGAGGTTAGTCTAGCTGCTGGTGGCAGAGGCAAATTGTCGGCTGCCATCAGAGAGGCTGTTGGTGGTGAGGATCGAGTTCAGGAACTCGTCCCTTGTGTTGAGGTTGAGATTCTCGACCATGACACAACTACTTTGAAGTAAGATGTCGAAGCGGCAATTAGTAGCTACTTCAAGGAAGCTGTTAGTGTGGTGAGGGTCAGTCTTACAACGAAGCCCTTTAGAGGTTGTCTGAAGGCATTTGTGGAACTGAGAGAAGAGTCGACAGGGTGCTTAGTTCATGAGCATTTCACCGTTTTTACTTCTTTAACAATATACATATATATAATTCCCTCATAAACTTCTGCAGTTAGGCAATTCAAATTATAGATTCCAGAGTTCACCACGAGGAGGTTGCAGTACGATTTTAAACTTCTTTCTGTAGGGTACTTTATTATTGTGAGCCTCCTCGCCTCTCACAAACCGGGTTGCCTTATTATTGTGAGTCCCGTCGCCTGTTACAAACCGGGCTGCTTTATTATCGTGAGTCCTCTCGCCTTTAACCAGTTAAAATTTTCTTAATCCTCATCGCTATCTTCATTGATCACTGCAGTAGAATGTGTTATTTAACATTGCGCTGTCTACGTGTACTGGTTGATGAATTTTCGACAGATACCTAGCATGAGAGAGGTAATACGCGATGGCAACAATGTGTGAGCAACAGCCCAATGTTAAGCTGTCATTGGCACACTGGCATGCATAGTCTTTTACCCCGGAAATCCCAACACTGTTAGGATTGTATCTTATAAAACACTTTTATTATGCTCGAGAAATGTGTCACGATAGTACTCTCAACGTAAGTAATTTGGTTCTTCTTTTGCGTACTCCAAGGTCAGTTTGCCATCCTTATCTACGATTTATGCTGAATCAAATAAAGCTTGAGAAAGCTAATAGAATCGAAATATAATAAATATAATAGAATAGCTAATAGAATAGAAAAAGATCGTTAAAATTATTTCACTCATTTCTGGAATATCCAGAATTTTATCTGATGTGATTGTTTTGAAAGGAGTTTTGTGACGTATCTATCTTTTCTTCTCTGCCTTAGTAGCTGGTGTATTTTCCACATCTTTTTGAGCATGCATTTTCTGTAATATTCTATTCGAAAATTCTTTGTCAGACTACAGCATTTGAACGAAATTATTATTAAGAAATGATGCCACCCTAAAATTGATTACAATTTTTGGTAAAAACTTATTTATATATTTTACGGTCCAGAAGACGATACTTTTGTTTAAAGGTACCATTTTGTACCATTTGGTACCATCTGGATCTTTGGATCTTTAACAATGGTTTTCATGATATCCTCATTATTTTGATTTACAGGATATGGCCCAAGCTATTCTAGGACGTATATATTAGTCTCACAAATAGTGAAGGATTTACGAAGATAAACTTTCTTCTGCCTAGAGAAACAATTTGAAACAAAGCCAAGTGACTCGAAGACTCAAAAACACCCCTTGTTATAACTTTTATCAAAATTTACAAAATTAATGAAATTTTCGAATTTTTAGTCAAATTTTTAATTGCTGAAACCAAATTTGTGTGTTGTCCCACAAAACCCCCTTCTACTAAATCTGAAGGAAATCTATGTCGCCAAGTTAAATATATTTCTTAAACTTGAGTCAATTTTTAAAAATGTTTACCCTATATTATTTTCTGTGTCTCGACAAAGCATCTCCTATCAAATTTCATAGAAATTAACTAAATTATTCAGATTTGTTACATGCCAAATCATATTCAGAACTAAAGTCCAATTTTTGAGTTTTTAATTTTGACCCCAAATTCTAAGAGCACACCCATTATTTTGGTCTCGGCTCAAACTATTGTCAACGACGACTGACATTTGTACGGACTATAGCAAGCTTTGTAACTATATATGGGATCTTGAACTATATTACCAGAGCCTTTTCAAATTACTCTCAAATTACTTTTTAAATTTCTTTAATCAATTTCTCGATCAAATAATTTTTTGTGGGTCAAATTGATCCAAATGTTTTCTACGAAGGTTAAATAAATATTCCAAATTTAAGTAAAACTTCGTAACTTTTACTGCATGTACGTATTCTTCTTT
The DNA here is from genome assembly GCA_010014905.2 of Druon quercuslanigerum. Lineage (NCBI taxonomy): Eukaryota > Metazoa > Arthropoda > Insecta > Hymenoptera > Cynipidae > Druon > Druon quercuslanigerum. The sequence continues at coordinate 21,383 of JAAAKG020083403.1, read as the reverse complement.
AATCTCTTTTTATCTTCTTTTATTTGTTTAGCAACCAATTTGTCCAGTTTAGAACCAAGACCCTTTATAGTTTGAAGGGTTCGGGTTCGGGCCGAACCCTTGCAGGACCATTTAGGGCCGAAGATCCTTGAAAAATGAAGGATTTCGGTTCCTGCTTTCCTTACTATTTTTTAATGTAGAGAAATTACTATTCAACAGAATAATAGAAACTGTAACTAAATAGCCTAATTTTTAACACACGAAAATACTTCATTTGGATATAGTTGAATTTTCCACTTAAAAAGATGTATTTAAAATACCAAGATCCATTTTCCACCAGCTAGCAACATATTGATTAAATCCTCAGAAGAATGCTTTCTGCCAAAGAAGTAAATTCAGCAAAAGGCATTAGAAATAAATGTTCTGAAATATCTTCTATTTCTCTTTGCAGAATGCAGTTTACAGTCTAACAAAGAACGTAATCCTGGATCATCTTCTTCTGCCAGAGAACATTCACCTGCCCGGTTTTCTATACCTGAGGAGTCTCTTTTTCGTGCTAGGTCAAGGTCTCCTGCTGGCAGGCCTCCTACTGATCAAGCACTTGGAATTACAATGGAACAACTTGGATATGTTCGGCTTATTCCTTTTAAAAATCCAAACCAGCGATTTGAGTTTCGACGATACGTTTTTCCTACGGATGAACCAATTAGAATGCGAATAAATGATAAGACATATGAGTTTGGGCCAACCAGAGAATATTTTGTATTAGCAGCATCCAATGGTGACGCTTTTGCGATACTGGATCATAGTGGAATTCTTCGTGGAATATATGGTACAGATAGAAATAAGACGCGAAAAAAAATAAATGTGATAAGCGGTGCAATTAATAATTTGACCAAAGACGAAATTCGTGAATGTCCAGTAGGTAAAAGTCACCCAATATTTCCAAACAGTTTTATTAAAAAAATTTCAAACTACAATTCACTTATGTGCGAACATAATCACAATAGCGAACGTAATCCTAGTCATGCTACTCCTGGGAGACAACTTTCACGTGGACGGATTTCTCCTCAGAAGCCTTCTCTTGATGCCAGGTCTATTTCTTCTTTAGGCAGGCCTCCGTCTTACGAAGTGCTTGGATATTCACTTGGACAACTTGGATATATTCGGCTCATTCCTAAAATGAATCCGTATCGGCAATTGGAATTTCGAAGATTCGTTTTTCCTGCTGATAAGGGAATTCAGCTAAGGTTAGAATATAGCAAATATGTGTCCGTTCTAACCCGAGAACATATTGTATTATCAACATCTAGTGGTGACATTTTTGCAATACTGGAGTATACTAGGATTCTTCGTGGACTTTATCAAGCAGATAAGAATCATTCGAGAATTAAAATAAACATGAAAACTGGTGTAGTTCACAGTATGACCGCATGCGAAATGAAGGAATGTCATGTAGGCAAAAGCTACCCAATCTTCCCACGATGGTTTGATGAAGTGGTTTCAAAGGAAGATTCTCTACAGAATGTATATTATTGATTCAACGGCAAACAGATAGAGTAAATAAAATATTCTTTGTAACATTTTGTCGGATAATAATTAAAAATAAATATTTCAGTTTCAATGTATTAAATTGTTGAATGAAATTCCTAATGCATTCTAGAATCTGTTTTTTTTTAGAAAAAATGTTCATGGAATTTTCAGCTGATATGTAGAAGAATTTTTTGAACAATTTTCCTAAACATATATATTTTGGTAAACAAAGTTTCCACTACCATTACCTTCTGGATTCAATGGGCTGGGGTGTGTGCAAGCGAAAAGAAATTGATAAGTGATAATTATCGAAAAGATCTCTTAAGATACAATGATTGTGACAGATCTAAATAAAGAAGAATCATTTTAGTATATCTCAAGGGGTTTTACAGAATTTGACATAACTGCATAGGCTTTCATAAAACATTTAGATTAGTTTATTCACTATATGAAAAAATAGCACCTGACAGAAATCTCCTTTTCATTGTAAAGTTAGAGTGAATTGGAGCTTTTTCAAATTTCTTACAATATATAGCCTAGTCATCCGCATTTTGTGATGTCGGTAAAACGGATCCGAAGAAAGTAACTATTTATTAAGAAACTGAACAAAAATTGTTAAATAAGATTTCAAAAGATAAAAGGGATGCTAAAGTAGAAACAGAGGGCAAGGGAAACAAAAGTGGATCTGGGTCTGAACGGGCTCAATCATCTTTTTTCCGTCAATTAACATAATCATCTTAAAAAGTTTAAGGAAATGTATAGTCCAACTAATAATTGCCATCTTAAAACTAAATTGTGGTAGGTGGTTACACTGCTTTTACAAAAAAAATTTCTAACTTATGGCCGCTCTGGCATTTGTTAATGTGGTTCAGTGGGGTGAAATTACGGTGAGTGACAATTTTTTTAACATTTTAATAAATATTTCTTTTGCAAAACAAAGACTTTCAGAAAATATTTATAAAATTATACATTTTGTAGTAAATTAATAAGGTTCCAAAGATTTTGTACTATTTTCAGATGGCGGCAAACATGAAAAGTAGTAATTTCATACCTAACCTTGAGTTATGCTTAAGATTTTCGAAACTTATAAATGAATATTTGCTCTTCTTATTTCCGTTGCATTGTCAACATATTTTTATAAAAGTTTCGTAAATCAGTAATGTTATCTGTAATGTTTAAAAATTAATTTTTGGAGTAAAAGAACCATAAGTAATAATTTGTTGCATTTGTCTATATTTATATAAAAAGGTAAATGTGATAAAAGTTTTAACACAAGACAACTTTTAATAGCTGTCAGTTTGTTTTATTGTGGTCGCACCTTTTTAAGAACTTCTGTTAAATTTATTTCTATTTCTCGTGAAGTTTTTAGATTATCAATGAGCTGCACCATGTCCGACGGCAAGGAGTGCAAAATATGAAAATGATTTGTAGTATGCAGCAAAAAAGTCGAATGATTGAATTGGCAGCAGAAGTAAATAGTCAAAGAAACTGTACATTATTTGAAAATATCGTACTAACAACAAGATGGTATGATGGATTTATGCGAAGACACAATTAACCTTTGAGAAATTCTCAGAATATTTCAGCTGCAAGAATGAATACGGAGACTTATGGAATTAAGAACATCTATTTAAAAGAGTTAAGGAATGCTATGATGAACTGATACGAAGGGCATTGAATAGGCGGATTGTTTATGACGTGGATTAGAGTTGTACGTACCAGGTAACGAAATCTGAAAAAATTGTATTATACAAGGGAGATAGACAAGTACATGTGAGAAAAGGAGGCAAACGAGGTGAAACATCACAATCGTAGCTTATGGAAATACTACAAGAAAGTAGTCATGTTACCACCCACTATTATTTTAAAAGGGAAGTCTTAAATTCATCTTTAACAGAAGGCGCAGTGGATGGCACTATTTTTGCTTACTCAGGAAAAGTTTCATTGCGGGTAAATATCCGAGTGGTTCGACAGATTCTTGAGACTTAGTTCACCTATGTGACCAGTAGTTCTCTTTCTTGATGAATATTTGACCCAAATTATTCTTGCGGCCTTAAAGAGAGCCAAAGAAAATCACCTCAATCAAATAACGATACATGTTTGATCAGGGATGTGGTAATAGAAGAAAGACCTTTAACACTGTGACAGAGTCCGAAGCGAGAGTCACACTTTATAGGGGCACTTTCGGTATTTTTGCGAATCGCTTTATTTATATTTTCTTTTGTTTCTTTTTTTATGTATATTTATCTCGGGACTCCAATAACGTCGAGCGAGAGCAACTGTAAGTGGGACCTTCAAGATCAACTAACAACACACATAAGTCAGGATTCACGAGGCGATCCCATCGGCAGAATGGAAAGAAAAAGAGCGATTTCGTAAGTGGTCTGTCCTCTTCTAGCCCTCCGGCCAAATAATCTGTCATGAGACAGATTTTGGAAAGAACACCCTAACAACCGACCTGTCTGGTCTTATTCTATCGACTGACGAAACTAAATGGAGAAGGAAACTATTTTTTGAGAGACCTGTCCTCTCCTATCCGAACGACGGGACAACCCGCCGGAAGGTGGAAAGAGACATGCTGATGGAGAAAATCGGTTGTCCCTTTTGGCCTATGGACTCTCCTTGCAAGTCACCATCTTGAATTGTGGAACCACTCAAATGGCCAAGGGAAATGGAAGCACAAAAGGAGTGGTCACCTCTAATAAGTCTACAAACCGATATTCCCGGAAACGGCGGAAGGCGCCACCGTCTACAGTTTCGTTCCCAAACACGAATAAGTATTTCTCGAAATTTTGGTGGGTTTTGAGTGGCAATAGTCGTTGAGAAAACAACAAGTTTTTTCATGCTTTTCAAAATAAATTTTAAAAGTCGGCACCTAGTATTTTTGAAGCTGAAGGATCGCTCCGATGTTTTCTATAAGAGAAATTAATTTTAGATTAGAATTGTATTTTTAAACAAGTATTTTCTGAAACCTGATTTGCACTTAATTTCCTTGCCCTAGAAAATATGTTGTTGAATAGCGGATTTGAAATAATGGTCAGGAATAGATATTGAATCGCATGGTGGTTAAGGAGGCGGTTTGATTATGAATGAAACAGCGAAGCAGCATCTTAGAGATCAAGGATATGTAGCTTCCATATTGCTGTGAGTTAGAATGAAAGTAAGAATTTAAAAATTCTTTATCTAAGCGTGCTACGCCCTAGTTGATAATGATCTGAGCAATGTAAAATATGTCTTTTGCAAAACTTTAAATAGTTCGGTGGGCATTCAAGATCAGAATACAGAAGGGATTTTAAGAATAATATAAATGAACAAATACAAGAGTCAACTTGGAAGGCGGAAATGGACAATAAATTATAGAAAGCGCAAGGTTTATGATCAAGGAGTCTATTCTTAGGAATGTGACTAAAGCGTGTGGTACTGCGGTTGTAGGAAAAATGTCTGGTAATGCATTGTGGAATAATAAAATGCACGCAGCCCAAAAAAGCGTATGTCTGAACGCTCAACATCACAGTTCTTATCGATGAGGCGACAAATATTTTTAAAAATCATTCCGGGCACAAAAAGAGGAAAGTTAAAACCGTTTTCAAGGATAGTAAATGTAAAATAGCAATAGAAGTAGAAAAGAAACTGTGAAACGACTTCGAACTTCGAACGAATCAAAAAGCTCTTTCAAAAATTGACTAAGCGAAATAAAAGTACGGAATTTATAAGCATAACAAATGGAAAAGGTTGAATGTATAGGGAGATAAAGCTATAGAACACCACAACTGTGATGTAGCATATGATGCTTTAGAAAACTCGACTGAAAAATTCTGTATCACTGAGGTTATGTGTGTCTTTGCAGCGAAAGTTGTAGGCGTTATGACTTTATATTGTATTTTAGGAGAAGCGTCTAAGGATAACAATCTGCGGCGAAGAAAAACACGGTAATTTTTTTACTTTTTGAATTTTGAACGTTAAATTTTATTTGGGCAGCACAAAATATAGCAACATCTCATGTTAAGTTAGTTTTGCCGAAAAAAAGAATATTTTATTTTTTGAAACGCAATGTGGATTCGAAAATTATGACCGGCACGGCGTGCCTATCAAAAATGGCTGGATGACGTAATCAGACTTTCTCTTCAGACCTTAAAAAGTTTACTTTGGAAAATTAAATCGGCTAAATTCATCGAAGGTTGTCGCGCTGACAGACAGCGAAGACAGAAACCCGAATTTCTATCAAATTAGCCATACTATATTTTCACATTAAACCAATTCCTTTTCATTTAGATAAGAATTTTATCGTTTTAATAATCATGATAAAAAATGTAAGATGCTATAAATATTTTTCAAGAAAAATCTAGATTGTAATAAGGTCGCTATCTCACATTTATATGTAAAATAACGGCTACATATGTATATATTTGTACACCTATGATGCAATGGAATATTCCTCTGATACAGTTGTTAAGTGAATTATTCACGAAAGCATTCATCAGTTTTTATCTACTTTGTGAAAATGAGGATCTTCTATATTTTCATTCTAACTTCAGCGGTCATCTTTAATTATATTGGTAAATATACTGATATATCTATAATTCGTATTATATTTGTTATATTACGTGCATGATCATGACTACTTCTCAGGCCTGGGTGCAAAACTAAAGCTTTCGTCTTCAGCTGAGAATCATATCATAGCCATGTATGCATTTACCCTTTAAAAACAAAAGTATTTTTTTCACTGCATCATTTTTTTCGCATCCTATTTTTGCATAGAGTACCCTAATGCTGATCAAAAGAGATATTTCGGGTTCTAAACGTGTGCAAAAAACTAAGAATTTTGGCGACTTTTCGTAAACATTGCAGTTCACTTGTTCAGGGCTGACTTTACTTCTTCAGAGCCCTGAAGAGCTGAACTTCAATGTTCACGAAACGTCGCACTAAATCAATAATTAACCTTATGCTGTTATTTCCAATTAAAATAAACGATTCTGGCACCCAAACACTGGTCTTACTTTAATACCATTTAAGACTGTTTTTTCTGTGTTTTAATGTAATACCTGAGACTCGCACTTAAAATAGACACTCACCAATAATGTCCCTCTTCTCCTCCTTGGTGCGTAATATACTATTAAGCTTATCCGACGAGAAAAAATTTTGTGGGAAACGTTGTACAGAAGTTCCATATCGAAATTGTACAAAAATTTCAACATTCTAATTGTGAACTGAGTGTGACTTCCCGTCATTAAATGCGCTCTTGCTTTGAGAAAATTATCCTAACCTCGTCAAAACTTCGCACCCACTGTTAGTTGCTCAAGGACATAAGAATGAACTTATACCTTGGGTGTGAAAAGCGCTATTCTTCGGAAAATTTGGTTTTAGCAATTCTTTTGTGTCGCACGATGAAGATGTGGTTTTCATATCTGAGGCACTCTTCAGTCTCATGACCAAAAGGAACCCCTCCAGGGAATTAAATGCAATGCAACGCTCAGGCATTCCCTTTAGAAGATGTGTTTTTGGCACCTAAAATAGGAGTTGGTTGAGAAGACTTTAAGGCACGGATAAATTTGACTTAAAAGTTCGTTTAAAACTTAACACTTTCTGGGAACCTGGTGCAAGGATGGATACATCCACAATGTAATTTCCAAAGACTATATGTTGTTTGATGCCGCTAGCAAAAACGTTAATTTTGAGAGTTTTAAGGTACTACATGCCAATATAAAATGTAGCTTGGAAAGAGGAAGATGTTTTTGAATTATCTTCTGCATGCATTTATCGTCGCAACAAAAGTGTACCATCCAGAGAGGGCAGCTGTTTACCAGAAGACAAACTTAATTTGAAATTAGTTTCTAAAATGTGTTATATGTGTACAATGTAAAACAATTACACACACTTCAACATTAAATTGCTTTAGAATAACGTTATGAAAGGATTAATTTACCGATTGTCGAATAAGATTACGAGTTCAGAAGTGCAAACTTTCGAAATTTTAAATAAATTAAAAAAATACTATTGACAGATGGGTAGATTTCCTTCATTTTTCTAACGATAACAAAACTGAGCCCTAATTTGTATTGAGAAACACAAAAATCCCTCTTATCATGACTTTCATGGAAATCTAGGAAATTAATGAAAATTTCCAAATTTGAGGGAAATTTTTAAATTTTGACACGAAATTTTCATAATATTTTTAAAATTATGGAATTTGGTAGTTTTAACCCTAAATTCGTGTCCTATTTCTTAAAAAATATCCTCGTACTGGCTCATAAAAATCTATAAAATATTTCAAGTTTTCAGAACTTAAAAATTTGAATCGAATGTTTGAATTTTTTACTCTAGACCCTAGATTTGTGTTCGGTGAGTCGAAAATCCTTCTTGTTATGATTTTCAAAGATATCTACCAAATGCAAAATATTTTCAAAATTATATTGAAATTAGTGTTCTATGTCTCGGAAATCCTTCTCCTATGGACTGTTTAAATTCTGAAGGTTTCAGGTTCCGAACGAACCCTTCCTGGGTCAATTAGGTTTCAGGGACCTTAACAAAATAAAGGATACCGATGCCTGCGTTTCGTAGTATTTTTCTACGTAGTAAAAAAAATTTTTCAACAAAATAATAGAATTTGTAATTAAATAGCGTTATTTTCAACGTTTGAATAAAAATTGTTTCGATGATAATTGAATTGTTAACCTGGAAGATGTATTTACAGCAAAAAAATAATATTTAACTAGCAAAGACTTATTTTCTACCAAAGAGTAGAACTAAAACAAATTATTCTTTTTGTCTCCCCAACATTTGGATTTGCGAACAAAGAGATGAATTTTCTAATGAGAAAGGGAAATTTTGGACTAAATAGTTAATTTTTTAATGAAGTACTTTAATTTTCAAGTAAAGTAGACAAATCTTAAAAATAGATATTTAATTTTGGAACGAATTGAATTAGTTTTTCATAATAATTACTGAATTTTTATTTAAATTGTAAAATTTTGAACATAGAACGGCATTTGAGAGAAAAACGTTAAATTACAATTTTTTTAAATGATTTGTAAAACGTCTAATTAATATTTATTACGTTCTTCTTAAGGAAAATAATAGTTTTACTTTACTTGATCAACGTTGTTTTAGGAAACTTTAACATACAGTGTCGCAATTACACAGAAGCGCCTATATAGGATCGACTGATTTATTTTTTCCAATAACTGCTTTTCCACGCAGTTTTACAGCCGTGTGGCAATGTGTTACATTATCAACAATGGGTCTCCAGGTTACAATAAACTGTTTACGTTTTCAGAGACTAATATAGTTTTAAGGCCAGTGCAAGGCAACTCCCGAAACTGTTCTTATATAGGCATTCTTGTGTATAAAATATAATAGGTTAATACAGTATAGTTATTATAGCAGAAAAATATAAAACAAAAAAGTCAAAATTATCAATTTCCTTAAAAACTGACTTAAATATTTTAATAAGATAATTTTTAATATTGTCAATATAGAAGGGATCATTGTGTATGTATGCTTTCATATATATTTAATATATCTATTTTTAATGTAATTAGAAAATAAAAATCTCAAAAGACACTAAAATGTAATAGGTTCCAAACGTTGTTTACAAATAATAGATTTTTTTAAAAAAGTGTTCCTTTCCATCATATCAAAAAGATACTTTCTGCAAAGAAAGTGTGAATTCAGTAAGAGAGATTAGAGATAAGTGTTATATTTTTTTCAGAACGCAGTTTACAGTCTGATAGTAACCGTCTTAGCGGACGTAATCCTAGCCCTTCCTCTCTTTCCTCTTCTGGAAAACAACATACGAAAGAGCATACTTCTACAGAGGAGCCCAATTTCCATGCCAGGTCCAGATCTCCTGCTGGGATCCCTCCTTCTAATAAAGTACTTGGATATTCACTTGAAGAACTTGGACATATTCGGCTTATTCCTCGCACAAATGAAAAACTTCAATTTGAATTTCGAACTTATATTTCAGCACCTGAAGCCCTAATTTGTTGGAGAATAGATGGCAACAAGTATAGTCCCGTGCCAGCCCAAGAACATATTGTGTTATCAGCATCCAATGGTGACGTTTTTGCAATATTAGCATATAGCCGGGTTCTTCTTGGAATATATAAGAAAGAAAGCCATAATCCCAGAGCAAAAATAAACATGATAACCGGCGTAATTGAAAAATTGACCCCAGATGAAATTAGGGATTGTCCAGTAGGCAGAAACCACCCAATATTCCCACAAAGTTTTATCAAAGCTTTTGAAAATAACGATTCGCTAAAGTTCAAATGGAATCAGAATAGTGAGCATCATCCTGGTTCTTCTCCTATTGCCAGACAACATTCACCTAATCGGGCTTCCACTCCTAAGGAGTCTCTTATTCGTGAGAGATCCGAATCCCTTCCTGGTCGGCCTCCTTCTGATGAAGTATATGGATACACAATTGAACAACTTGGATATGTTCGGCTTATTCCTTGCAAAAATTCGAACCAGCGACTCGAATTTCGAAGATACATTTTTCCTGCCGGTAAACGAATTCGAATGCGAATAGATCATATGATCCATATGCTTGGGCCAAACCAAGAATATATTGTAGTATCATCATCCAAAGGTGACGCTTTCGCAATATTGGATTATAGTGGAACTCTTCGTGGAATATACAGGAGTCATTCCCGAGTAAAAATAAATATTATAAGTGGCGTAGTTGATGAAATGACTCCGGATGAAAAAAGAGATTGTCCAGTTGGCCCAAATCGCCCAATCTTTCCAAACAGTTTTATTAGAGAATTTGCAAACTACAGTTCCCTGGAGTCCGAACTGAATCTCAGTGGCGTACGTAATCCTGGTTATTCTTCTCCCGTGAGACAACATCCTCTTGACCGGACTTTTGCTCAGGAGTCTACGCTTGATGCCAGGTCCAGCTCACCTCCGGGCAGGCCTCCTTCTGATGAAGTACTTGGGTATAAAATGCAACAACTTGGATATATTCGGCTTATTCCCAAGATAAATCCGCATCGCCAATTCGAATTTCGACGATACGTTTTTCCTGCTGATCATGGACTTCAAATGATGTTAGAATATAATAAATATATGTTCTTTCCGCACCGAGAACATATTGTATTATCGACATCCACTGGTGACGTTTTCGCAATACTGGAGTATACTGGAATTCTTCGAGGAATATATCTATCAAATAAAAGTCATTCCCGAATAAGAATAAACATGATAAGCGGTGAAATAGACAATATGACCGCATTTGAAATGAAGGAATGTCATGTAGGCAAAACTTACCCTATCTTCCCATGGTGGTTCAAGAAAGTTGTTGCAAATGAAGATTCTCTACAGTATTTATATCATTAATTCAAGGCAAAAAAAGATAGACTAAAGTATAATATTCTTTGTGATCTGTATTCGGATCAAAATTAAAATAAAAGATATATATGGCAATGTATTATGATTAACATGACTTCTATTCTTTGGTATTTTGCTAATCCCGGTAAGATGATTTAAATTTTTTTCTTCGAATATTCAAGATTCAGTGGGTCACACGATTTTGAGTCTTTAGAACGAAGTTGTTTAGGAACATCGCTTGCGCCGTTTGGAGAATTTCAATATGTCTTGCAGCTGTGTTGTATAAATTATAGGTGCTTGAATGCGATAAAAAAATTTAAAGGAAGAATAAAAAATAAAGCTAAAATTCATGATGCAATGTTGCACTCAAGAACATACTTTTCATTTTTTTAAATATAAATATTTCGAGTACTGATGATTTTCTAAGTCGACAGCAGAATTGAAAGACACTTTACAACTTTCAGAGATATTCTAATGAAAAAATTATAAGGAGAAAGGACTAATAATTCATCATCAAAAAGATTTAAAAGTGCACCAAAAGAATGCTATTTCTCCGCAGTTTAAGGTGATTTGAGAAACTATCCTTTAAACCCATTTTTGTTGTTACATACATAGTTTCAATGGAATTTTTAAATTAAATTGTAAGATACGTTTGTGAAGAACTTTTTTAAGGAACCTTATATTGCATATTTTGATATAATTCCTCTTTAAACATTAGACAGATTATCATAAGAAAATCCAATCAGCTATTTTCTTCTAAACTTGTCGTGTTCAGATAAGAATGTTATTATTATAATGATCATGATAAAAAAGTAAGATGCTATAATTATTTTCGAAGCAAAATCTTAACAGAACTAACGTTGCTGTCTATCATACTTTTGTAAGCTTACGACTACTTATGTATATATTTGTACTCTGATGATGCAATGGAATATTTCCTAGATCCAGTTGTTTACCAAATTATTCACTCAAGGATTAATCAGTTTATCTCTACTTTGCGAAAATGAGGATGTTATATACTTTCCTTCCCATTTTGGCTGTCATCTTTAATTCTATTGGTGAATACAATAATATATCTATAATTCTTATTATATTTCATATAATACGTGCATAAACAGGGCTGTTTCTAAGGCCTAGAAGTAAAACTAATGCCCCGTTTCAAGATTATAATCATATAATAGCTATTTGTGTATTTACACATTAAAAACTAAAGACTTATTTTTTGCGATTTAATTTGTTTTTCGTCCTTATTTTTAATAGAATAACCTCATTCTGATATTTTCAATGCAAAGCTAAAGATTGTGGGATCCTACCAGTTGGAATGATTTCTACGATGTATGACGTCAAAAGTAATGAATTTATAGACGGAAAAAAATCCGGGTACATGGGGAGAACCAAATGCCCTGGAACTAATGTTGTCCGCGTGGACTGGACTTTTATCGGTCCAAAAATGGAACTACGGTAGTTCCATTTGCTTGAGACCTGCTTGATTGGGCTTGCGAACGCCCGGCGTACCAGTATCGAAACAACATTGCTTCTGCGGATGCGGGACTAGAGTAATCCAACAGAAAGATCTCGTTCCGTACGACGCTGGTATGACAGGAGTCCGGAAGAAGTGGGACAAGATGCGTTCTACTAGCTAGACCCGAACGTTACCGAGCTGGATCGAATGCGCTTCGATAAACGAAATGCGTGATCAGCAACAGTATCATGCACGCGTTTATCGAAGCGCAGTCGATCGAGCTCGTTAACGTTCGGGTCTAGCTAGTAGAACGCATCTTTTCCCCCTTCTTCCGAACTTCTGTGATCCTAGTGGTAGACGGGACGAGTTCTTTCTGTTGGATTACTCTTATAGTGCTGCATTCGAAAAAGCAATCTTGTCTTGATCCTGGTACGTCGAGCGTTCGCTAGCCGAATGAAGCTGGCCCCAAGAAAATCGTACTATCGTAGTTCCATTTTCGGAACGATCCATTTCCAGCCCACGCGGACAAAATTGGTTCCAGGGTATTTTGTACCCCCTTGAACCCGGATTTTTTCCCTGTAGGTATTCGGGGCAATTACATACATACAAACTTGAAACTCGTCACCTCAGGTAGATTACTACGACTAGCACTGAAAACGTACACTTACCAATAATGCATCTTTCCTACGTCTTGGTGTCTAATAGACTATAGCCTTCGTACAAATATTCTACTGAAAACGGAAATTCCATATGGAAATTCTACAAAATTTTCTACAAACTAATTTTGAACTAAGTTGGACTTCCGGTGATTTGCTGCGCTCTAGGAAATCACGCATCGGACATAACAACTCTGAATCCGATACGTAGACAGCATCTGTTTTTAGAAACTTATGTTACCTACGATAACACTTCGCACCCACTGCGCGTTGCTCGGGGACACGGGATTGAACCAATTTTGCAAGTGTAAAAGAAGCATCTCCTTCTATGAACTTCTTTTCAACAGTTATTTTGGGTCCGTGAAGTAAGTTCCCATTTTCCGGGAACCCTACAGTTCTGTTAAAGCAAGATTTCCACAAAGAAGATTTTTTTTCTACACCTAGTGCATTGGATCAAATTCGTGTCCTCGAGGAATTCACTCAGGGGACTTCAAAGTACTATCATAGCCAAACTTCCTCTAAGAAGATATTTTTTATACCTGGGGATTTTGCTTGATTTCCTGTATTTAAGGAACAAAATTTAGTGAACCCTACGTATTGAAAAAACCAGTCTTTTTGGTAAATGATGTTATCTTCATATCTCGTTTATTCGATCAGTCCGTTTTCCTCAAAAATTGCTTCCTTAAAGGGGATCTATTTTGTAGACTGGGGACTTTGGCATCGTCTAGGAACCCAGTCCAGAGATCTTCTTTTACTGTAAAAACCAGTCTGTCACGAAGAAGTCTTGTATTCTTAAACCTCTTTCATGTGTTTGATCTCGTATCGTTGAATATCTTACTCTAGGGACTCGAAAGTAATTATTAAAAGAGACCTACTTGAAGAAGAGGCTTTGTTGTTACCTGATTCAGAAATGCATTGAGAGAGCTTCTAGATACGGATTAACTTTACCTAAAAGTTTGTTTAAAAGTTAAAACTTTTAGGAGACATGCTGTTTTCGCAGTGATTTGTAGCATGAGAACTTAATGCAATTGTGATGTGGCACGTACGTCAGCGTAATACTTCAAGCGGTACTTAAAGATGCGCTTACATAGGAGAAGATTATAGATGTATACAAATGAGAAGTATTTTAATAATTTTAGTATGCATAATTTTTATTTTATTCGGACCGGATTCTTCCTAGACAATTTTGGTCGCCGACCACTTTAAAAAATATGGGTTACGATCCCCTTTTTTTCGTAGTATTTACCACGTGGTAAAGAAATAATTTTCAACAGAGTAATAGAATTTGTAACTAAACAGCTCAATTTTAAAACTACGCGTACGAGTTTATTCGTCGATAGTTGAATTATTACCCGGAATCAATTGATTTAAGACACGAATATCATTTTCGACCAGATAATAGAACCGAAACAAATTCGCTTTTTAGTTTCTCACCAAATAGTTCGATTTTAAAACAAATAGTTGAATTTTCAATTAACAGAGAGAAATGTTTAACTAAATCGTTAATCTGATAAGAAATTAGTTGATTTTTCTAAACTAAAAGTCAAACCACCGACAACAGTAATTTGGTGATAGTGAATTCACTTTTGTTAAAGCTCCTTCGGCTATAACGAACGCATTTTCATCACGTATCTCCGGCTTCGCAATCGAATGTGTCTCTCAAATTGTATATCATTTCCATAAATTTATACTATTACAATTCATATAATGCATTCATATTAAAACAGACGTAGTTTTATTGAATAATTTAAAAAATGCGCATTCTTTAAACAAAAATTGACTTTTAAAAATTTTATTGCAACTCCTGCCGGTTTTCAAAAACTTAATTTGCTCATTTACATTTTTATTTATATGGTTTAAACGTTACACATATGGTCTACAAATCAGCATTACCGTTTTCTAACTTCTAAAGGAGGGGCGGCTCAAATTTTACACAAATCTAATACCTTCTCTGGATGAAGATGTAAAGATTAATTAATTTGCCATGAATAATGTGTTTTGATAGTTATTTTATTGTTTTAGTCGTTAAAAATGGGATAAGGAAGAAAAAAAATTAAATAATTGGAAAAGATACATATACAAGATGAAAAAGAAATTAAATAAGCAAAGTTTTGATGATAATGAGCCCATTCACCGAGCCGATTTTTTCACTGTAAATGTTATTTTTAAAGAATAAAATAAAAACTACACATCTCAAAAAAATTTCACCAAAAACAAATTTGTATATATTTTTAGGTCCACAATGTTTGTTCAAGAATTATTTTGCACAATTTTGACTGAATCTTCAGAAAGATGCTTTCTGCCAACAAACTGTAAATTCAGTCAAAGGTATTAGAACTAAATGTTCTGAAAAAAATTAAGCTTCAATTTATTTTTGCAGAATGCAGTTCACAGTCCAGTGGGAATCGTCAAAGCAAACATAATCTTGGTCCTTCTACTTCTGCACATCAGCATACGTCTGAATGGAATTCTGCAGATGAGCCTGCTTTTCGAGCCAGATCGAGGTCTCCTGTTAGGAGCCCTACTTCTGTTAAAATACTTGGATATTCTCTCGAACAACTGGGATGTGTTCGCCTCATTCCCCGCACAAATCAGAACATTCGATTCGAATTTCGACGTTACATTTTTCCAGCTAGTAAGCAAATTAGTTGGAGACCAAAGGGAAAGAACGCTAGTCCTTTGCAATTCGAAGTATATATTGTATTATCAGCACCTAATGGAGACATTTTTGCTATTTTGGTGGATAGTGGGAGTTTGTGTGGAATATATAGGTCAAAACGACCATGTAACAGAGTAAAAATGAACATGATGAACGGTGAAATCGATAATTTGACCCCAGATGAAATAAGAGATTGTCCAGTAGGCAGAAATAACCACATCTTCCCACACAATTTTATTAAAGCTTTTTCAAATAACGATTCGCTACAGTTCAAATGGAATTATGAGGTCAAACGTGATCCCGGTTCTTCTTCTCTTGACAGACAACATTTACCTGATCTGTCTTTTGCTCCTGCTAAGTCTCTTATTCGTGAAAGGTCCATGTCTCCTCCTGGCAGGCCTCCTTCTGAACAAATATTTGGATACCCAATTAAAAAACTTGGATATATTCGGCTTATTCCTTGCAAAAATCCGAACCAGCTGTTTGAATTTCGAAAATACGTTTTTCCTACCGATAAATCAATTCGAATGAAAATAGATCATGTGACCTATATGTTTGAACCAAACCGAGAATATATTGTTGTATCAGCATCCAATGGTGACATTTTTGCATTACTGGAACATACTAGCACTCTTCTTGGAATATATAGGACAGATACAAGTAAGTCGCGAATAAAAATAAATATTATAAGCGGCGCAGTTGCTAATATGACTCCGGATGAAAAGAGGGATTGTCCAGTAGGCAAAAATCATCCAATGTTCCCAAACAGTTTTACTACAGAAATTGCAAACCACGATTCACTACAGTCCGAACATAATCCTACTGGCGGACGTAATCCTGACAATTCTTCTCCTTTCAGAAACAATTAACATGAACGGAGTTCTCCTCGATCTCCTAATTCATAAAAACTTGTATTACTTCATAAAATTGTAATATTATTTTCGATTACTTTTTTCCTCGTGAAAAATAAATATTTTTCGAGGAGTATATTTTTTATCTTATTTTTATCTTAAGTATTTCCAGTAATTTTTTACTGAATGGTGCATGGATTATAATATTATGTTTGTGATTGAAAAACTTTTATTTTTATAGGTACGCAAATGTTATAACCCACCTTAACATTCATAAAAAATTAAAAGTTTCATTTTTAAGAAAAATTTAAAAATTGAACATAATATTAATCCTAAGAGTGACTGTTCTCTGCAATTAGCGAACGAATAGTTTAATTTAAAAATATCTAAACTGTAAATAATAAGTTTTTTTTATCTGAATGCAGATTAAATTCGGCATAAGAAACTCGAACTTTTTAAGTAACTTTCAAGTAAACTGTTGTCTGCTGACACCAAACAATTATGATATAAGTTGGAGGCCTTTTTCGAAAGTGAACTATAGTACGAAAAATTTCAAATCTTACGTGTTGCAGTTGGTTATTGTCAATATTTCCGAAATTTTACATATTTTATTATTTTAATATTCATTACGCATTTTACATTGACTTTTAATTGTAGTTTTAAATTTCTAAAAACTTTTCTTTTTACTTATTCGTGTTCTTACATGCATAATTTGAATAGAAAATGGAATTTTTAAACCAAATTTGTAGATTTTTTTAAAATAAACAATTGAAAAATACATTTTTTATCTTCTATCGAACATTTTATAATGAGAATGGAACTTTTTGATGAACAATTTTGCTGATTAACTTTTTCTCACACATCTCATAGTTTTTCTGAATAGAGAAACTTTTACTTTTTAAAAAGCATTTTTGATAGATAAGCTAGATCCACTTGTCGACAGTGGCTAGTTAACGAACTTTACCGGACCTTTAACAGAGAACAATGTCAAGTTATCATGAAAAATCATTTTTGGTTTCAAGGGAGCTGCAACAAAAAGAAAATCATCTTATTTTAAAGAAACACAAAACGGAATTCAAATATGATGAACATAACTCAATAAAGAGAATTAATTTTCCAAATATTATCTCAATAAGAATATTTTTATATACTGAAAACGTCGAATTTTTATAAAATTGGCAAAAAGACATTTTTACATAAATCATATATCTTCTTGTTTATATAAGAAATTTGAAATTGTCCACTCTTGGATTAATTTTCAGAAGAGAGAAAAAGAATAAATCCTAGATCGCTTCTTTTAGATTTCACCCTGTGATCTGCGCTTTTCAGCCGCAAAATCCTAACTGCCGTTTTCCGGCAGCATGACCCTTTTCATGCTCTCTCACTCGAATGCTCTCTTCAGCTCACGCAATAACGTTGAGTTATAGTCGTTGAAGTTTGCGCTCCTCGGGTTGTGGATAGACGCTCCTCGGGTTGTGGATAGACGCTCCCTGTACGAAGAGTCTTAGTTGAATATGGTAAAAAAGAAATTAATAGGAAATCGCGGACAATCGTCGAGAGGTGGTTCCGAAGGAATGAGCCCTAAAGGGGAGTAGTAACAACCGTGTCGAAAGCTGAATAACACCCTAGGTCAGGTGTCTCAAACGGTGACTCGGAGATACCAGGCGACCTCTCAGAGTACGCTGCCTTATTAATGCAAACAGGACTCTACAATCATAGAAAAACCCCTTTTCCTAGTTTCTCGTAGCAAAAACAATGAAAGCATCTAATATCGTCATAATAAATGCGTTTTACAGTAATAGCACGCGCAGGGCTTCCGAAAATGGGTCGGACAATATTACCGAATACTCTAGAGTTAGGGGAGCCAGTCATGCTGGAGTTTATGTGATGGATCGCGAAAATCCCAATGATTATAGGTGGACAGATCAAGTCAGGGATGATCTGCTGGAGTGATATGATACCAGTAGGGTACCCTAAACGAAAAGGTTACATGGCTCGAATGGATGCTTTGTAGTGAGAGAAAACCCAAGAGGTAACACATTTTTCGCATAAAAGATTGTGAAACCGTGCCAAGAAACTCTGAAAAAGAGGTCATATAAGTGGAGCGCCTTATCTACTAGTGTCAGAATTAGCCGGCAGCCTCTGGACTGTCGATTGTTGTATGTATAATGCAGCGAGAGCCTTGGTCGCGGCGAACCGTAAAACAAAACCAAAGATTGATCATAAGACTATAAGAAGAATGTATCAACTCCCTAAAAAGATAAGCTGGGCAAGACAGTACGCCTCCCGCATTTAGCGTGTAATTGACTACATCAAATCTGGCAGGAATTTTACCGTCAATATTCGAAAGTTTGCGCACGCACTCCGGATCCCTTATCACACAATTAACAAGTCTGACGCTGAGAGAAGTATAGAACGGAAAGCGAGAAAGAACCAACAGTTTCTCTTATAAGACCCTCCAGTTACTTTCGAATGTAAAAAGAAGTAATAAAAGGTATTACCTTCCGGGACAAGATGGTATCAAAAACTTCTGGTGCTAGAGGTTTCCTTTAACCCATTAGGTTGGTGGAAGAAGGCACAGCGCGCCTATCAAAAGTGGAAAATTTAGCTGCCCCAAAGAATTGCACTCCAATCACTATCGATGGCCTGGATTGATTAACGGAACGCTTTCGATTCAACCTCCCATAGACTTATCAGCTGTTTTATGGAAAGCTCAAAGGTTCATCTGCACATCTTAAGGTATATAGAGAGATTCGTGCCGCTTTTGAAAACCAGATTTATTACCTCATGTGAAAAAAATCGTGTGACAACAAAATTATTTGGCAGCGGGAAAAGTCATAAAAAGAGGGACTTCTTTGGAACGGGTAGATATAAGAGTTCAAGTTCCGCATGCAAAACTGCAGACTCATGCCAAAAATGGTATACTTTAACTGTTGGCATTTTTTGTGGCATAGAGGGTTGCTTTTTAAAATAAGGAATTAATTTACTAAAGTTTTTCATATCACATTTGAAAGTCAAA
Source organism: Druon quercuslanigerum (assembly GCA_010014905.2). NCBI lineage: Eukaryota > Metazoa > Arthropoda > Insecta > Hymenoptera > Cynipidae > Druon > Druon quercuslanigerum. Next base: position 1,891 of record JAAAKG020083403.1, on the reverse strand, counting down.
AATTGAAGAAAATTCTAATCTAGTCATTTTTTAATACTTTTTTCATTACAAGGGGTAATTTCTTTAAATAAGGGTTGATTTTACAAAAGAGATTCATAGCACACTGTGAAGCCAAAAGACAGCAGAGAAGTCTAATATAGTCATTTTTTTAAAGTCAATGATTATTTAACGATTTTGTGTAGAGAGCGCCGCACTGCTCTCTTGAACACTAATAGAGCAAAAAAATATTTGTTTGCAAAAAATAGCAAAAAATGTGCAGTAGGATATTTTATTTTTCGCTAGTGGCGCCGCTGAGTTATCTGGCCTATTCTTTTTCCTATTACACTGCAGTGTCGCAATTGAAACAGTTTCGTGGGTACCCCTTATCTCCTTCGTAGTATATCGGACTCATCTAATCATAAACAATCAGGGCCGTATGAATAATTTCTGTTGGAGTTGCGTCTTAAAAATAGTGTTGTATTTTTCCCATTCAGGTTTTATAATGTCATAATAGCAGTGAAAATGCTTCTATGGCCTTTTTGTAGGGAAAAAATCTACATAACCTCACAGTCGAAATTGGAATTATGGTAGTTTTTTTTTAATTTAAAATTTGGTATTTAAGAGAATTATTGTCTACACCTGTAATTGCGCATTTTAGAAGTATTTATTTTTTACACAACACAATTTATTTTTAACTCAAAAAACAAATGTCCTGCGATATTTTTGCAACATACTGGAAATTACTGAAGCTGATGACACAAATTGAGTTTAATGCCCGCTTTTGCATACACTCCTGCGTTGTTTTTGAGCTGCTCGGTTGAGCTCGCAGTGCTTATCTCTTGCTCCTTTTCTTAATAATTCATGTTTTCTACAGTTTTTAAAAAGTTTTCCTTTTTCGCTGAAATGAACTTGACTAAAAAAATAGAAACTTATCATCGATGCGTTGTCTGACCTAAAAAGAGTGGCTAGTCTGTGACTAAATATATTGAGCTGGCTTCTTTTTATCGTAAATCTTTTTTCCAAATATTTGTTAATATTGGGGGCGTCGTATTATGTGCTGCTTTTGTTTATGTAAATTAGAAGTGAAAAAAGTCACACGGTCAAATTCGAATCCTCTGCATTTTAAATTTAATACGTTTTTTAATTTAAATAAAAAAATTTCAATTTAATTTTTAGGAAAAATTTCAAATTTCTCGAAAATTTTGAATTTGAAAATCACGATTCAATTCAGTGTGTACACTAATAATTTTTTGAAAAATATTTAAAACTTAAATAAAACATTCTTTTTGATCGGAAGTCAGATCAAAATGTACGTAACTGGTAATTGCATTAAATTTAAAAATTCAAGTTTAGTCAACTTATAATTGTTTTTTCTAACGTTGTGCAGTTTAGCAGACAAATTGATTTTGTTAAATTATATTTTTTGCGATTTAAACAACATTTATGTATGCTATTTTGAGACAAACAATTTTATAGATAACGACATCACCTTTCCTCTTTAGAACTTAAAAAGTCTACAATAGGAAAATCCAATTGGCTAATTTCTTCGAAAGTGGCCGTGTTAAAAGAAAACGGAAACAGACAGAAACCGAGGTAGAAACCATTGATTCCAACTCAATAAATCCAAAAGCGTCGAATTTCGATGAAAGTGGCGACACTCAATTTTTACATGAAAATTGTTCCATTGTAACAACGTATTTTCGCGCGAGAGTGTGTGTGAAGACTTTGGGACAAATTTTCATGAACGCGGCGGGAAGTGGCGCCACTTGCTGAGCGCTTCCCCCACGTTACTTAAGTGCGCGCGCGACGGAGGGAGAGCGGAAGGCGTCAGTACGGAACGAGCAACGACCGCGAGCGAGTTCTTTCTCTCGACCGAAAACCGTTTGTCAATCGCGCCCGCGCATTACATCGA
>JAAAKG020083381.1:0-16694 GCA_010014905.2 Druon quercuslanigerum | reverse complement strand
TCCATTTCACCCCAACCTCTCATCATAATAATTGTTATTCTTTCTGTTTCAGTGAGGTTTTGCATTTTGACTTTACGGATTAGTCTTTACTTAAATTTCAATAAGAATCAAAAAGGTTACACTTACGTATAACGTAGATAAACACAGCGACTAAGAGGCCGAAAAATAACTTGTTAACGTTCCAAGCTTCTTCCGAACAATTCTGTGGACAACCGAGACTGGAATCGGACTGGAATCCTTTCTTATTGAAGTACCAATTTACAACAACAAAACTTGAACTTGTAACTACACTCGTACTTCCGTCAGAATTCAGTCTCGGTTGTCCACGGAATTGCTCGGAAGGTGCTCGAAACGTAAACAAGCCATTGTTCGGCCTCTGAGTCGCTGTGCTTATCTGCATTATAAGTTTAACCTTCTTGATTCTGACTGAAATTTGAGTAAGGGCTAGTCCGTAAATTCACAACTGTATTCGTCGTTAAAAGTTACTCCAAGAATGACCTCGAGCTATTTTGTAAACCCCTGAGCTGAAGCAGTACAGATAGGTCCCAATCCATGAACTGAGTACACGTTTGGACGTAAAATTTCCAGCTCTTTTGATTGCCGTTGTCAAAAATAGGGGTTCCCATTTAAAAAAACAAAATTGACCTTTAAATAACCTTGAAGATCAATTTCAAGGTCAAATTCAAGGTCACTAATGGATTCCTCGTTAAAAATTACTTTAATAATGACCTTGACTTTTTTGAAAAAATATTTACCCGGAGAGATATTTAAGTGGATCGAGACTTTTTGTGCACCCTGTATAGTACTTTTGATGTATTTCATTCAACACAACGTTAATACTATCGTGATACAATTTACGATGCCATTATTTGATAAGATCTTTGGTGGCAAAATGTTCACTATCTAAGATAATTGGATTATTATTAAATTTTAATCCCGGGGAAAAGATGATTCGACCTCTCGCGCGCATTAAGTCGTTCTCGTCTAAATAAGGTCGGATTCCTACTGTTTTTCTCGATTTGCTCAATTATTTACAGTTTTTCAAGGCTTTAATGTTACTTTCATAACTAACGGCTTATACAACTCAGTAGTATAATCTTCGCCGACGTACCTTGCACTCGAAGGGCGGCCACGGGGGCACCCGTTGACCGCCGACCAAGTCGACTGCAAGGAGCGGGATCAGGAGCAGTATTAGGAGCTGAGGAGGGTTGTTTAACCGTCTACTGGGAGTGCAGGACGGCCAGAGGAGTTGCACCAGGTGAGAGATCCGCGATGTTATTTGGTTTACTGCACCCGACGAACTGCCGTTTCTGCGTCGCGTGGCTGGGTATATAGCCGGTGTCTGCGCGACGCGTCGGCGCACTGGACGGTGGTGAGTGGAAGGGAGCAACATCGGTGGAGAGGTGTGCGCGGGACCTGGGTACTATGGAACGGTTTGTTACAAAATAATACTTTAGCACTTCGTCTAATCGGATTTCTTCTTTCCAACGTTCGTTGTCGTATCGTGTAGCTATGTGATTTTCTCGTGACATATTTGTTACACTTAACAATGATATCGTCGTTCTCGGTGTGTGGTTTACGGGGCCGTGCTTCATATAGGCCAACAATGATCGCGAGATCGCCACGCCACCGTCTATCTCTCTTAATTCGCGTGCGGCTATGAGTTGCTAATTGTCTTGACCTATTAGGATTTCAACATTTGGATTTTCATAAGTTGCAGGTTTTTTACAGCTATTGCGCGGTTTAGTTAAAAAGTACCAAATGCACCTATTATATCAAATTTTACTTTTTCTGAATCGTTCACGACTTATACACCATTGACCCCCTGTAATGATAAATCTACTTTTTCGCCCTGGACTCATATCTTTTTTAACACTTCTCGATCAATTAAAGTAATCGTGTAACCTTCGTCCAATAAAGTAAATGTTTTGACCCGCGTTTTCGAACCCTCTACATATATTGGTAGAATTTCTGGCAAAACGTTTAGTTCACTTAGTTACAACTGCAGTTTTTCATTTTCAGACGCAGCGTAGGCGCTACCCGACACTTTTTCTTTTTCAGTGCTAGATCGCGAAGTTTTTTCTTTGCTTGCGTCATCGTTTGAGTTTTTAGGATGCAATAATGTATGATGACGTCTTTTACAAACAGATCATGAATTCATCGCTCTACAATTGAATTATTGAACTGTATAAATGTAATTATAATGTTCGGGTAATTTAAAAAAATATATACATTATATGAAATGATATTAAATCCATTTTCTTATTTATCAATCTTGTCATTGACTTTTTACCAAATTATTCTCTTAAAAATTTTAACTACAATTACCATTACTTTTTAAAAATATTTCCTTTAAAACTTGAAATATTTAAGATTTTAATAGTACAAAAATTATTTACTATACAATTTAAGTTGTACTTCTACAGGTTCTAATATATATTTTATAATTATGACTTAAAGGAAAATTAACAATATTAAAAAAAATTGAAATGCCCAATGAAAATACAAAAATGAAAAATTGTACAAGTGGGCTTGGGGTGATTCGCACCCCAGTGTTTCAAGCAAGGGTTAAATTTTATCAAGATTGACCTTCTTTTGATATTTTATATGCTGTTCTCTGCTATATCAATTGTTTATCAAATATTCTAATATATCTTTAGTTACTCTAAAGCTTCAAAAAAAATCTGCACAGTATGGTAAGATATTTAACTCAGAAAATATTTAACAAAACCGTGTATAGATCATGACCGTTGAGGCCCTTTATTAAGGGAGGGTAAGTTTAGTTCGTGCAAAGAAAGGCACATATCTATAAATTTTTTTGACGACACAGTTTAAATCTATTTATTAAAACCAATGGCACATTACAGTATAACAGAAATGGTGTTCCAAATTTCAAAAGGATTGGTGCAGTAGTTTTGAGGTTGTGAGGGGCACCGACTTTGGAAACGTGAGTTGTGGGAAAAACGCTTTAAAGTTTTGAACACTGCAAATTTTTGAATAAAACGTTCATAAGCGAGATTTATCGGCTAGCCTCACAATGACTCATCGATTCCTATCATCCATGACGTCTAAAGCACCTTTTTGCTCTTGTCAAATTTTCACACAATATTCTTGCACGGTTCTCCATGGAAAAAATCAAATACAAAAAAAAATGCAAAAAAAGTTCAAACGTTGATTCCCCCCCCCCCCCCAAGGGCGGCTATATTAGATTCATGATGTCTTTTTTTACAACGATTTCGTAATCAGCAAGCCGAAAAAAACCGTTATACCAACTTTGAAATGAATCAAAAGTTTATTGGATCTCCAACTGGAATAGTATAATTTCAACAAGAAAAATGAATTTCCAACTAAAGTTATGAATCTTTAATTAAAACAGTAAAATGTTCAACCAAAAGGAATAACCTTTAGCCAAGAAGATTAATTTTCTACTGTTGGATCTGGCGCTTCGTGCTCGATAATATATTTCCCTTGCACTCCAAACTCGATCTTTGTATATCTCTACAGATATTTTTGAACTAAAGGTCAAACCATCGAAAGCAGTAGTTTGGTTATAGTGAATTCTCTTTTTTTAAATTTCCTTGGACTCAAAAATTTTATTGCAACTTCTGTTAGTTTTCAAAAACTGAATTTAATCATTCACAATTTTATTTTTACGATTTAAACGTTACACATACGGTCCTATCAAAAACTGATTTATAACATATTTGTAGATCTTTTTAAAAGGCGCAATTTTTGTCAACAACTATTTTGCACAGTTTGACCGTAAAATTAAAATTTTGATTTTCCATTATTTTTTTTGCTGTCAAAATTGGAGTTTTCGATTTTCTAACAAAATTCAAAATATCGTTATGATAATCGTGTAGAATGTGTCAAGAGAAACATTTTTCTTCTCTTCAATTTTTTTCGTATCGTGCGTTGTTTGACTGAAAATGTTAATTTTCGTTTTTTTTTTATTTTGAAAATGCTATAACTCTGGTAACTTTATTTGATCAAAAAAAGTCATTAGAGAAATTGTTTGTCTTTTTGAGTACTATAAATAATTGTACAGAGAATTTTTGAATCTTGAAAAAGTGGTCTCAACAGTTTTCAAAATGTGCTCACTTCATGAATTTTTGTCTAAAATGGCTGGCCATTTTGGACATTTAGCTGACATTAAAGAGTATACCAAATGCCAATCCAATCTGTCAATTCTTTCGAAAGTTATCGTGGTCACAAACTAAAAATCTACAGACAGGAAGACACGCACACAGAAACAGAAGGACAGATACATTCGTAAAAACCTGCTTTTCTGATTCAGGGGGTCTCAAAACGTGGACATTTGACAAAAACCTGGAGGCTCAAATTTTACACAAATCTACTATCTTCTCTGAATGAGAATGTAAAAATAGGGTAGGGCGGGAGGAGATGGGCATAGTTGTCTTTTTACATTAGTATTTAAAATCTGTTAATTCATTGCTTGAAATGTTTAAAGTGTACGAGAGAGAAACGCAAAAAAAGCCATAAAAAGAGCTGTAGAACCAAAAACTAGGAGTTAGAAGCTCGCGGATGAACCGCGAGGATCTTTTCGGAACACCCTGGGAGTGCCTTGAGTATTTATCGTTGATAACCAGTCCTATTCTTTTCTTTAGATTAAACTTAGGGGCGTTTAAAGGTTTAAATGGTTTAAAACCTCTTCCAAGATTCTATCTTAGAATTTGATACTTGTGTATCGAATATTTGAGCAGCAGTTATATTTTAACTCTTTTATGAGAATTTTGTTACATTTGATTAAAAATTTCTCAGATTTTTATCAAACGCATATTAAAGAATAGAGTCAAGGTTTACCTTATATCCATAGTGTAACTCCTTTCGCAAACAATCTTATATAAGTAATGTTAATACTTATTCTTCTTTACACTTATCGATAATGCAATTATTTACTTTATCGGTCGTTAATAATAATCTTTAAACAGTTAAATAATTTAAAAATGATCTTTCAACGCACTATAGGTTTTTTTACATAAAACTAAATGCAGGTTTCTTTGTTTACATGAAATGATTGCAATGGCATGTATATTTACTTGCATATGCATAACTTTATACATTCTTCTATTTCATAATACAAAACGTAAATAATCTTTAAAACTATTTTAATATCATTCTGTAGTCCAATATTTTCAAGTTGTATATATCGTTATTTATAATATGGTCAGTTTCTATCGTAACATCGAAGTGTGAGCATCAAAATTAAATTATGCCTCGTACTTTCAGTTAGTGGATAAAAAACGAAACCAGTACCTCAAATGTAAGTGCGTGCGATGTCGCACAGTGATTGTCGTTTAAATTTATAAATTTAAATTAATAAGTATGTCACTTATGACAGAAACGGTGAACGATTGCCGAAAGCACTATGTGCAAAATAAAGATTCATGCAAATAAAAATTCCATCAAAGAAAAAAATCTGCAAATAACAAATGTGGGAAATTTTTATTAATTATCGAAAAAGGTAAAAGTCATAATTGTACAAAAAAGGAATTAATGCAAAACTTGAATTTATCATTAGATCAGAAAGTGAAAGAATACTCGGTGTGAAATGTAATTACAGAAAAATCTACCGATCAAACGTGTCAAAATAATTATTCGATATCGTTATAAAGAGAACAAGATAGGCCAATGACTGTTAGTATTTCACGAAACAAAAAAGAAGCTGAAGAACGGGTGATATCCGAAAATTTATCGAAAATTAGTACTAATTTTGGTTTGTAAACTAACACAACATTAGGAATCGCTAAATCACTTTGAAGTGCAACGAAAAAAATAAAAATATTTGAACCTAATCTAAACAGAAGAATATTTTGTATTTTGTAAAAATATTCAAAAACTAATCGATGATGTTAAGGAATCTCGTGAAGTCGATGAAGCGTACATTAAAAATGGTGCAAATGGTGTTGGAGTTTTTTTAAAAATAACATTATCTATTCAATTGCTGGAAAATGAGTTAATGCTTCCAAGCAAATACAAATGGCAAAGTTTTAATGAAGGAGCAGTTGCTAAGTATTTCAAAGATTCTCGTGTCAATAAATTATTTTTGATAGGCGTAACTCAATTTCCTCAAGAAAATCATGATAATTTATCAGTTTTGTGGGACTTACTAAATCCAAAGGATTTCGAAGGTAAAGTTTCAGCGGATCTAAAATTATTGAATATATTGATTGGTCTGATGTCACACAGCTGTTCGTACCTGTGCACTTGGTGGACCGCTCATAAAGATTTCTTAGATGCTATAGAGGCGTATTGAGAACAATTGGGAGTTGCATTGCAAATTTTAAAGCTTGGAAAGCAAACGGAGCTAAAAAAGAAGATTGTAAAAAAAATTTAAATGGTTGCAATTCATCGATAAATTCGTGTAAAACATTATGAAACAAAGTGGACGTTTTACGTGAAATTTGCACAAAAACCTGTCACAAGATCGCTGTTAAAGAAAAAGTTATTTAGATTTAGAGATAAAAGTAACTCCGAAAGTTCACGCCTTTTTTCATATTAAAGATTTTTGTGAGAAAAAAAAGAAAGGATTGGGGTTCTCCTCGGAGCAAGCTGTGGAATCAGCTCATGCAAACTGTAAAAAAATGTGGCTGAAGTATAAAGTGAAAAAGGCACATACGAAGTATATTATGTCATTGTAAGTTTTCTTTACTTTAAAATGTGCTAATATGCTTGCTAAATATACTTAAAATGTAAATACGTGCAATAACTTGTAATTTTGTTTTGTCAAATTATAATTATTTTATAATTTAAAAAATTTGGCTAGTTTTTAGTAATTAATACTTTTCAAACTCTTTAGGCAATAAATAGAAGCAATGAATTAAAGGACCCCGCAGCAAATGTACATGAAATGACTTTCGGTCGATTTTGATTAAACTTCGTAAAATTGTAGTTCTCAATGTCTCGATAAAAAGTGTTATGGGACACAAACTCCGAAAATGGACAGTTTTCTAGTTATAGAGGGTTAAACATCCGACCCTTCTAAGAAACATTACCAAATATCTTGAAAACATCAGCTCTGCGAAAAAAACTGTTTCCTATGAAAGTTATTGGGCTCTAACGGGGAAATGCAAAGAAAGTCATGCTCTTAAGACACATGTCATTTTTCAAGGTCATTGAATGTAAACTTGTCGTTTATTGCTAATATTCAGCCATCAAAGACAAAATGTGAAGAGGAAATCGATATAGAACCCATAATGGCAAGATGAGAAAGACTTAGACAAAAAAAAGCAAGCCAATGGCGGAAAATCATGAGAAGGATGTTTTCAATACCTGGCCAATTAAGGCAAGAAAATAGTGAGATTTAGTAATTATCTAGTCAATGAAGGCAAGACACGTGCGAGACTTAGCCAGTATCCAGCCAATGAAGCCAAGATATGACCAGGATGTTATCAATATCTTGCAAATGAATGCAAGGTACATATGTGAAACACTTAGTCAATAACCAGTAAAATAAATGCAAGACTTTAACAAAATGTTGTTAATATTTAGCCAATGAAACCAAGAAAATTGCGTGATTTAGTCATTATCTAGGCAATGAAGGCAAGACATGAGCGAGACCTGGTCAATATCCGGCCAATGAAAGCCATATATGACCAGGATATTGTCAATAACTAGCCAATGAAGGCAAGACATGAGCGACATTTAGTCATTATCTAGCCAATGAAGGCAAAATATGACCAGGATGTCGTCGATTCTAGCCAATGAAGGCAACTTCTGGTAACTGAATATCTCTTGCTAATAATCGATTTCCTGCGTCACTTATGGTCTGAATCAGTCTTTTTGATGGAAAGCGAATTCTTTCTTGATGCCGAGCATACCCCAAAAACCATAATACATTGCTTATATGTGCAGAAGTTCCAAGCGATCGAGCACCTGACTGGCATGTACAATAATATCCTCCTATAGGAGTAAGTTCTTCATTGTCAGCCATATCATCGTTTCGAAATCGAGAAAAAACTCTGATTCTTATAAATCCTGGCTATGGTACTCGATTCTCCCCTTGTAGCATCTCAATGTGGAATTCTTCGTCATTGGCTCTTTGCAGTATTTCTTGCACGTAAGAAGGTGCAAGTTTAACTTGATAAACCCCAACTGAGTTCTTTTAAGAATTCAAGTGTCAGCACTGGGAAATCTAATAATAGGCCCGCATCTAATTGAACCCATCGTTGAGCGTTCCTTGTCTCAGGCTTTCTGCCTCAACCAGCGCTTGCACGACATTCGGTTTCTTAGATTTTTCAAGTAATTCATTGGCCATTTTGACATCAGCTCCTTCCATGAAAATTAATGGATGGTATCTATTAATTATAGCTCCATCTATCCGACAAAAATCGCCTAGGTCAGGAACGTGTTATATCTATACTACTTGCTGAAAGAATTTGAAGTGTCCGTTATGTAATGTAGCTTCGACGATCCATCTGGACTTTGTCATTAGACACGATTCGTTAGCATCTTCTGTTGTAAGTTGATGCTCATGTCGTGGAAGAAGAGCTGGCATTTTCCAGATAATACCCAAACGCGCAAAAGATTAGTGGCATCTCGGTATCCCCTATCAATAATGACAATATCGGCTTCTTGTAACCACCTTCTCATTCTGCCAGCGTCTATTGCGAATTTATGTTGTAATGTAGCAGCATCATTATTACGGCTGTCAGAAAAGTACGGTCCTTGAATGTCGAGAATGTAACCATCAGGTGCAACTATTAATACAGATTTGACTAAGTTACGTCCTTTGTGAACACAATATGACTGTCGAAGAGTCCTGAAGTTGCTGCTCTTATAAGTGTAAAAGTATGAGCCATCAATACATGCAATAACTCGAGGATTTTGTGATTCCGGATTATATAATTGATTAGCGAAATCAGTAGTATGCCTGGCAATGTAATCTTCTCTCACAATTGCGTCAAATCCGATGTTGTCAGGTACAAAACGTTGCATTAAGGATTGTCTGACCGTGGCGATGGCTCCACTAACTGACTGTCTACTTGGATATTGGAGCATGACCTTGAGAAAAGCATCCGATAGACCTTGACGTAGTTTACATAAAAACATCAGCAAATCTATCTTTTTCCACATAATTGTAGCCACCTTCACGGGGTACTCTATCACAAAAAGTGAACAATTCTCGAAACTGTTCTTTAGTTACAGGACAAAGACATTTGAATTCAGTGTCAGACAGGCTATTTTCGCCAACAAGTCTAGTCTGACTTAAAGCTACGTTACGAAGTCCTTGCAAAAATGCTTGCAGCAGTGGGCCTCTAATTACACATGGCCCGTTAATGAAACGTAAGCCCTGTAAAAGTGGTTGCAGAATTAAACCTTCATCATTTAAATGATGCGGACATGATCTTACGTTTTCCGGGATGTAAATATTGCATAAAATAAAAAAATTTACTTTGCATTCGACTGATAATCTTTGTGTATTTTCAGCGGAATTGCAGAGAAGGCAAGTGTTACTTGTAGTCTGCGTTAAAACATTCAGTCTTAAACATGTAGGATCCTCCTCCATAGCAGCGATTTCGTTACACATCGATCGATTGCAATTAGAGAATATCTTTGTCAGATGTGTAACTAATGGCGGTCTTTGTAATCTATCTCGTCTGTAAACAGCGATTTCCCTTTTGCCAGCATTTCCATCTCCGTCGATTCGAGTCATGAGACGAGGAGCAAATCGTCCATCACATACGTAACTCTGTAAGAGATTTCTAAGTGCCATTGTGATTAAAGAATTACAATTATAAAATGCAAGTATCTAATTAGGAATTGCTTTAGTATACATACTCTACTAACACTATACAAAAAAAAATTAGATTGACTATACAATGTAGCGGGTCTAACGTTTACTCATCCATGAAGTAACATGGTGAGAAGAGAAAATAAAACAGAATAACAAAATCACATGTAGCAATCTGCCTTGCAGTATCGTGAATGTGTACGTCCTTTGTGAACACAAAATGACTTGCACAAAAATGATAGCAGAGCTCTCAAGTTATTGTTCTTATGATTATAAAGGAACTAATGGGGCTTATCACACCTGCGCGCGCCAACACACATTTTATATTATTTGGTTCTTGGTTTTCCTTTTCGGGGGAAGGGGGGATCAAGAAGGGCGTAAGTAACGTGGGAGTCAAGAAGGCCGTGTCTTGAAAACATCCTTCTCACGATTTTCCGTCATTGGCTTGCTTTTGTCTAAGTCTTTCTCATCTTTCCTTTATGGGTTCTATATTGATTTCCTCTTCACATTTTGTCTTTGATGGCTGAATATTAGCAATAAACGACAAGTTTATATTCAATGACCTTGAAAAACGACCTGTGTCTTAAGAGCATGACTTTCTTTGCATTTCCCCGTTAGACCCCAATAACTTTCATAGGGAACATTTTTTTCGCAGAGCTGCAGCTTGAAACATATTTGGTAATGTTTCTTAGAAGGGTTGGATGTTCAACCCTCTATAATTCATAAACTGTCCATTTTCGGACTTTGTGCCCCATAACACTTTTGATCGAGACATTCAGAATTACAATTTTACGAAGTTTAATCAAAATCGTCCAAAAGCTATTTCATGTAAATTTGCTGCGGGGTCCTATTCTACTGTCATGTTTTGCAAATTTATTCAAGATAAAGCGAACAATTTTTTTAAAAAGAAGTTTGATAACGTTCTTCCAAAAAAACAGTTACAATAGAAATGATAGTAAACGAAAACATTGAGTGGCCCATCTTACCCCTATGCTCATCTCGCCCCACCCTGCCCTAGTAGAGTTTCCAACCAAATAGATGAATTTCTTACCAAAAAGACAAATTCTCTACAAATTAATTAAATTGTTAAATTAAAACTGCTGAATTCGCCTGATAAAGAGGAATTTTCGATATGAACTAAATTTTTAACTAATTTAAGAATGGTTCTTCAGTAAAGAGATAACAAAAAATGTTCACAAAACTGTTGAATTTTTAAGAAAAAATATGAACTTTTAATCAAGATATTAATTTTCTACAAAAAAGGACTAATTTTCAACATAATATACAAATTTTGAGCTAAACAGTCAAATTTTCTACTAAGGAAGATAAATTTTTAATCATCAATATAAAGCTACTTCTAGAAATGAAAAAATATTGTTATTTAATTTTAAATTAAAATATTTCCTAATTGTAGACACGCCTTCAAATAAATTCGCTAACATTTCCTGGTTTTTCGCATATATAAAAATGACGTAACAATTCCAGGTTTGCCAGATAAGTAAACACTATAACTACTTATGGAAAATTTATAAAATATACCTACCTTCGATGTTTGAAACACCATTGTAAAAAAATTAATGAAGTAAAATACGCCCGTCATAACCATAGGAACACGTTCAATTACAGCATCAAAATCATGCCTGACGTCGTACAGAGCTATAAGCTGAAATTTCAGAATTTTTAGTGATATGTGAAATTGTTTTTAATACTTTGTACAACTTTTAATCATTTTTAACTTTAAATCTAATAGAAAATAGATTCTTAGTGCAGCGGATCACATGAAATCAATAAATTGTTCATAAATTTATTAAAACCATTTACTAAACAAGATAAACATTTAAACATTTTATTGCAATATTTATATTTTTTAAGTTATACAACTCTATCCTATCAAAAATACATGGATAAATTTAGAAATTTTTTATGAACAGTTCGAATTTCAGTTTTAAATATAAAAAGGGCAATAATTTTATTTGTGCAATTTAATTTATATTTATTTGTAAGATCGATCAACTCTAAGGATTCAAACCCTCGAGAACTATAAGTATTATAAAACTTCTAGCCACTCATCTTATGAAGAACTCGAATGCTTTCTAGTTCCCAGATTTTGTCGGGCAAGCTCGTGAGGGCTCTGTGAAGCTTGTTCTGATCACTCATAATATTTTTGTAATTATTTACAGAAAAAAAGTGATTAACGGTTTTGGACTTGTCATATCGAGTTCGTCAATTCAGTTCCAAAATTCGCAGATTATGTACAAGTATACACCAATATCCGAAGAATTCTTCCCATATCCGAGGGCTAGCTACTACTTCGCGACTTATTTACGTACAAATTTTTAATAATTAGAAAAATTAACATACTGTACTAACATTTTGGGAATGGTTCAAAATATACAGGGTGATCCCTTTTTAATGTATAGATACAAATATCTTCTAAGCTACCCCATCTACAAAAAACGTTTCAGACAAAAGCTGACCAGGAACTAAGGGACCATTTAACTCTAACCTTGATTTTGACCTTCAGGTTAATTTTTAAAGTCATTTGAAGGTCAAGACTGTTTATAAAAAACTATTTTGACTGCGGATTTGAATAGAGCGACAAATTTAACGACAAAGATGTACTATGAAAATCTTGTTTTTGGGATTTTGGAGAGGTCAAAAATCAAGGTCAAATGTAAAAAAACGATCAGATTCCATTTTTTCGATTTATCGTGGTTTTTTGGGTAAAGCAAACGTTCAAGATGCTTTAAAAAAGTTGATAAAATATAAAAGTGTGAACCGCCTTAACCACCGTGTTAGCCCTGACCTTCAGGTCAATTTTCAATTTCATTTAGTGGGTGAGACGATTTTTTGAAATAAAAATTGCTATTTTAAACTGCGCACTCGTAAATTTTGACCTGTAGAATCTCATATCAAGGTCAATTATTCAAAAAGCATTTATAAGATTTTTTTTAATTTACTGCTTTTTTGAGCAATATCAACCTTGAAGGTGTCTTTCGTGAGTACAAGATAAGTTGCACAAGTTTCGATGACCCTGACTAAATTGACTTTCAAGTATATTTTATATGCTTATGAAGGTCTACGTCATTTTTTAAGATGAAAAAGTTGCAAAAAACGTAAGCTCCTTGACCATAGTTTTAGCGTTTCCCGGAAACAACGCCATGGACCTAGTAAGTTCTGCTTCCTTTGGGGTGCTTTGTTATCGCGAGTCCCTTTGCGTCTCACGTTTGAATTGCTTGGTTATCCTGGCTCCCCTTGCCACCTACTATTATTGTTGTTGTTTCAATTACCCATGAAGTAGCTGTTCAAAGTTTTCTCCGTTGTCTTAAAGACAAAAATTCAAACTTCGTTTAAAGTTGTGCACAGTTCGAAGTAAAGTTTGTCTGAGGATGGCCGCGCAAGCTCTTCGAATTCGATCCATCAGATCTTCTCTGGTCGTAGACCCTTAAGCAAAAATAACATTTTTTACGTACTCCCACAAATACAAATCTGGTGATGTAAGATCTGGTAAGGAAGGGGGTCAATATCTGCTTTCTATCTTATTCCGACAGTATACTTATTTTAGCCCTTACCACCCACACAAAAATACAAAAATTAATTGATAAGCTCAAAGGTTTTCAGCTCGCCATTTACTTTTTTGAAAGATTTAAAGTAATTTTTATTTGTGGGTGTAAGTAAACAATGTTGTTTTTGCTTAACGGCCCACGACTAGAGAATATCTGAAGGATCGAATTCGAAGAACTTGCGCGGCCATCCCTAGACAAACCACGATTCGAACAGTTATTCTGTGGCCCAAAGAAAACAGAACCTACTACGTCCATGTCGTTGTTTCTGGGTAACGCTAAAAGTAAGGTCAAGCATTTTCCACTTTTTTCAACTTTTTCACTTTAAAAAATGACGCAGACATTCACAAACCTTGAAAATATACTTGAAGGTCAAGTTATTCAAGGTCTTCGAAATTTGTGCAACTTATCTTGTACTTGTTAAAGGCACCTTCTACGTTGAGATTGTTCAAAAATCGAGTATATTATAAAAAGCTTTTAGGGATTTTTTAAATAATTGATCTTGATATGAACTTCTACAGGTTAAAATAAAGGATTTAAAAATACACAGGAACGCATATTTAGGATCGATTAATTTAATCCTTTCGAGAACTGCTGAGCCACGCAGTTCCACAGCTGCGCGGTAGCGTGTGGCAGTCTCAACAATGTTTTGCTACTAGTTTACAATAGTCTGTTTACATATCCACAGAAAGATTTAGTCTCAAGGCCAGTGCGTGGCAACCCCTGAAACGGTTACCGTTCTTTACGAGTCCGCAGTCTGAAATAGGGATTTCTATTTTTAAAAATCGTCTTGACCTTTAAATGACCTTGAAAATTAACCTGAAGGTCGAAACTAACAACGTGGTTAAGGCGTTTCACACTTTTACATTTAATCGCCTTTTTATAACATCTTAAGCGTTTGCTTTCTCCAGAAAACCACGATAATTCAGTAAAAGGGACCTTGATTTTGAGTTTGACCTTGATTTTTGACCTCCCTAAGGTCCCAAAAACAAGATATCCATCGTACATTTCTGATGCAAAATTTTCCGCTCTACGTAAATCCGCAGTCAAAAAAGGGGTTTAAGTCCGCAGTTTTAAATTGGGTTATAATTCTATTTCAAAAAATCGTCTGGACCTTTTTCCAAAATTTCAGCACAAGATATTCATTTTTAGGATATCGTAGCCCCGGACAGAAGCAGTCACAGATTCATACGGATGCTCATCAGTACGTCATACTTTTTCCGGCAAAAGAAATGAAGAAATTTCCTACCCGACATTATCCCGTACCCTAACCGCCTTTACTCTGTACCTCAACCGATTTTAACCCGTACCTTTTCCGACTTTCCACAGTTCCCTTACCGACTTTACTCTATACTCTAGATGATTTTACCCCGTACCGTAGCCACACTTATTCTCTACCCTTATTGATTTTTGCCGAGCTTATCCCGTACATCTGGTGACTTCCCCGTGCTCTAGATGACTACAACGTTTTAATCCTTTAACTTTGATAATTTGCATTTAACACTTGATATTTTAACTTTACCCTAACCGATCGTATCTATTATCCTAGTTGAATTTACACCTACATTTGCCAAATTTAACCTGCGTCCTAGTGGGAGTGAATGTCAGAGGATCAAACGACTGCACTGGTCAAAAAAATGTCATCTATGACTATGTGTATGCTCCATTTTTCTATGTCAATTCTTGTTTTATAGTTATTATCAACTTCATTTAGCTCTGAAAATTTGGTCATCATAGTGAAAAATGATGTTGATCATTTTCCAAGTCCTAACGAAAAACTTTTTTAACACTAGAGGGCCGGAGGGTCCAATTTGACCTTTTTGAAATTCAAAACGCAGCTGACCCCTTACAAGTTTTTTGGGGCGCCAACGTTTTATGACTTTTCCTATGATTGGATACTAAGTATCTATGCGAAGTTGCTTAAAACTGTGAAAATCTGGCTAGACTTCAACTTCAACCCCTGGCCCTTCTAGGTATGCGATTTTTCCGGCCCTTCTAGTGTTAAACAAACGGTAAGTGAATTTCTTCCTTTTTAACGTTACAGAAAGCTATACAAAAAATGAATTCATTTTGACATTTATGGTTCTTGCAATATAATGAAAACCAGAACATGGTAAAATTTAAAAAAAAAAAAACTTTTTTGAATCATTTTAAAAATTCATAAAACACTGACGAGAAGTTTAAAAATTTCGAAAAATTGTCCGAATGAAAGCTAGAATCATATACTTTGACCCCTGCTAAAATAAAAAAGAAATGACTGTAGATTTGCTGGGAATTGCTTTGTTAGTGCCTCAAAACCTGGGCTGTAAACTAGAAATTAAAAGCGTGTCCTATTGCGGTTCAGTAGATAAAAAACCCACGGCGACCCAACAGATGCAAGCTTTCATTCGTCCCATTTTCCGATTTTTTCGACTTCTCGTTAGTGCTTCCTAAATGTTCGTAAAGATTTAAAAAAGTTTTTTTTTATTATACACTGTTCTTATTTTAACTATATTTAAAAAAAAATTAAGGCTAAAACGAATCTCTCTTTTTAGTTTTTTGAGCATTTAAATAAGCAGGAATTCAACAATTTATTTGGTGTCAAGGTTTTGGTCTACAATGATGACTCATAAGTGATTTTTATTCAATCTTATTATGATTTGTAAGACATTTTTGGCATGGTAGAGAGATTATTTTCTCGAGAAGAGAAAAGAAAGATATTGACATCTTCACACTACTCACTAAAAAACTATCGGCCTTTGTAGTTTTGCGTTCTTATTCTAAATTTGACCACTGAATTTGTTGTCCTTGTACCATTTTCTCCCTAGATGCAAAAAGTGGGGAAAAGTACGCGTCTAAGTTTATCCCAGATGTAGGAAATAGGGGGTACTTCTAGGGCAATTGAAGGTCTTTCTCATATGATATGGATTTATACGGAAAAATAACAAAAATGCCATATTATTTGTGGAATGCCTTATGTCTCCAGCAGAAGCATATGCTACTAGGCAGATTTTCGTTTTCTTGGTACAAATTTATATCAAGTATTAAAATGAAGCTTTAAGAGCAGACAAAGTACCAGTTCAGGATCAAATTAATACATCGTATCTCAAAAAAGCGCGAATCTTTGGAAAATTTATGTGAAATATGAACAAGGTGCGACTGCATTCAGAAAATTAAAATTGGTCAACGATATAGCAGAACGAGTTATACAGCTGATATCTGACTTTAATTCTCTTGTTGCTAGAGACAAAGCTCCGAAACAATATTCCCGTGAGATGGTATAATCAATTTTTTTTTTGTTTCAGGACTTTAAAATTTATATATATATATATATATATATATATATATATATATATATATATAATTAAACTATTTGTTATAATGACAACCGCAGGTTT
>JAAAKG020083370.1:0-16695 GCA_010014905.2 Druon quercuslanigerum | reverse complement strand
GTAATCAGCGCATCAAAATACATAGGTATACGCAGTGTGAATGATTTTGGAGGTAAACCTTAATCGGAAGTTCACCCGAAGTTGTTTTAGTATTCAAATTTGAGAAGAATTATTTTTGGGCAAAAATTTTTTAATGATAATTTGGGGAAGGGGTTTAATGTGTTTCTCCGCAACAAATATCACTTAAATTTAATTTAAAGTTCCTCTCCATTTATTAATAACCTTCTGCATAATCTCTTTTATCGACGCGAATTTAAATTCTAAGACAACGTTTAAAAAATGTATGTTTTAATACTCATAGTGTATTAATGCTAATTATTATTTTTACTTTTTACTTGGCCAACTTTGATTTCACAACATAATTAATTGTACTTTATTGATTTTTTTGCACTGTATATATTTTTGGCGAGATTTCTCAAGTTTTTTGAAAAAATATATACACAAATACTATATTACATAAATTATGAAGTTAATTTATCTAGATTATTTCTAGATGGCACACGATAAAATGCCACGAAATAATATTTACCCCGACAGTTATGCAGATTTAGAATAGAGAACGGACACCATTTTTTTTTATTTTAAAGTTCTCTTCATAAAGTAATATTCTCAACATTTATGAACAATGTTGGCGCAGCGATAGAGTATGATAAAAACTTTTTTTTTTAATTGATCACCTCGTGATTAATTTCCCACAAGAATGTGTTGGCAAATTTAAGCAGATATTTCCAGCTAAACCGCATTATTACCTTAATCGAATTTCTGTGAATTCGTCAAATTTAAAAAGCGAATATAAAAATGTATGAAAAGGTTGTTGAGATGTTGAGTAAAAGAGTAATAGAAGGTGGACAGGAGGTTTGTTAGGTGGAAGACTTCTGAAGCTAATACCATACAAGTTTTAGGTGAGACGAAGTTGGGAGGCAGGAAAAGGGTGGTAAAGAGGAGGGATGGAATGCACTTTTGAGAGTCCGTCTACAGTCTACCAAGTACATACGTATGCACTGGCGAACGGGAGAGGGGGGCAGAATGCAGTGATAGCGAAGAGAAGAGAGGAGAGGAGAGAAAAATAAAAAAGAAGAGGAAAGAAGAGAAAGAGCGAAAGAGGACCTCCAGTCTCTCAGGGTACAACAAACAGACGCCGCCTCGTAATTTGTTTTCATACGTTCGCGGCGTTCGTCGGTCTACGCCTCCTTCTCCACCTCCATGATCTTTTTTCTTCTTTCTTCTTTTTTTCATTCCCCTTCCCCACCCGTGGACCTCGCCCTCTTGCGAACCGTCTTCGGTATCGAAAGGAGCCCAAATAACAGCGCGATTTTTGATCAGCAGATCCGCTCACCTCAACTGCTACGAATTACTTTCGAATAAATCACTGTCGAGTCAAGATATTCCCCATTTTACGGTGAAATGAACATTTTTTCGGCTTGCTGATTAGTAATTTATAAGCTTTCAGTTATGATCACTTAAAAACAGAAGGCCATTGTTCTTAACAAACTGTCAAATGAATATATTAGCATAACCGGCACCTTGTTCATGAAATAAGTAATCAGAATTTGTTGATATCGAAGCCAATATATATTTCGAGCTAAATAGAAACCTGGAAATTTTCAACCAGAGGAATAACTGTGCTCAGATTTCAGTCAGAGATTGGTACTGTTAAAAGTAAGCGTGTGAGAAGGAGGGGGTGCGAATTGCTATTAAGAGTGAGAGCAAGGTTTGAGAGGAAAAAGAGAGAAGTGGACCAAGTCTTTGGTTAGGAGCAGTGCGCTCCCCGGGGCCATCCATCATCCCAATAATTGCTTCCCTTCCCATCACATAATTCCTATAGAATCCCCTCTATCTATCCCCCTTCCGCCCCGTACCCGAAACCGCCCAAACCCTACGTGGTAACACCAGCCGCATCCTTAAAGAGCCAAGAGGGATCGCACTTGCTATTCTCTCGCACCCCCTTCTGTTCCTCCATTTCGCACAGGATTCAAGGATTTCATTCTCTTTTTCACATTTCAAATTTAAGTAAATTTCGAGAAACGAACTGAGAAAGAATCAATCCTTTATTGCTTGAACAACAGTACACTATCGGTCGATAATAATCTTATACCAACTTTACCTCATCATAGACGCACATTATACAAGGTACTATAATTCATCTGACATAGCACGAAATTAATGAAAATTTTAGATAAAATAAGCCTCAGGCAAAGGACTTTTTTAAGGTAATCAATGAGACTTTATCAAAATAACCAAGAGTTTTTTGTACAAACAAAAAGAAAGAAGCCAAACAAAAGTGTTATATCGTTAAAACCTCCTAAATAGACTGATTCTTTACTATCCTCTCTCGAAATTTAAAACAATTAAGATTCACTGGACAACAGCAAACCACGCTCTGAATCAGTGAGATTTCACTAATTTTTAGGGAAAATTCTTGTTGATTTCAATCAACGACCTATTTGTAGCTATTTACATCGGTGAGATTCAATTGAAAAATTAGTGTAAATTCTTACTGATTTGATTCAGTATGACCGATTTCTCACTGATTTTTAGTTTAGAGAGCACATCAACCAGACCAAATTAACATAGAAATCAGTGATTGTTTAAAAGTACTGAAATCTGAACGATGAAACCAATTAAATTAACTGTTGCAATAGTCATATATAGCCGGTTGCAACTAGTACTTTTGCTGGAGAGCAACATTTTTATAGCTATAAATGAATAACTTAGTAATTATTTGACTAACTGAATAAGTACGTATCTCATAAATGTCATTGGCTGAATTCTAGCTATGTTAGTTATAAGAATTTAACTGACAGTCTTTCAGTAATTCAAATTTAGAGAGCGATGATTCATTGATTCAATAATATATTACTAAACAAATAAAACAGGCTTTATCAGCGAATATTTACTCACTTCCCGGTAACACTATACTGACTTTCCATTAAAAATGAGAAATTTTAGTGAAACTAATACTGAAACTTTAGTAACATTTTTCTACAGAGACATCAGTATGAAAAGTACTAGATTTTTTGTACTTCATTGCTGCAGACTTACTGTTACTCTAAATGTGAAATGTGGAACAGATACGAATAATTTTTGTAAAGTTTACATTATTCTTAGTGAAAATAGAAACAGAATAAATTTTGTGGAGAACTCTCGGTAATTGCAGAGATTTTCGTATATTTTTTTCTAAAACATAGCCTTTTTTAGATTATCATTTTAACGATGTCCACTGGAGAAACAAGAACAGTTTTACAGACAATATATATGTACGTTTGTAACATAAATCAAAATTCTGAAAACTGTATAGTGGACTGAGAATCAAATATAAAATCTTTTTTTCAATTTGCTACGAAATAAGCTTTAATAACCAAAAAAATTGATAAGGTCCAAATTTCAGTCATGTTGTTTTTTTAATATTTTCCCTTTAAGTACGTCTCTTCTCGGCTAAGAGAAAATTTTGATATCCGTGGACCGAGGCGATAAAGTTTTAATGCAGCTTCCTGTAGGATTTTTTCGAGAAATACGAATCAGAATCTTAGAAATTGATATCTCGAACACTTTTCGAGCTGTCGACTTTTTTATATTAAAATTATTTACTTCATTGTTTAATTTAATAATTTCTTAACATCGACTTCAACATGATTTTTTGTGAGAAACATGAATCTGAATCTTTTAAAACAATATACCGAATAGCTTTATAGATATCAATATTTTTATATCAACCACCCTCCAAACACACTGTCCCCTCTTTCCAGGGGCCTCCCCATTTTTTATAAGTCCCTTTCCGGGATAGAGTGACTTTGGTGACACCAACCCCCAAGCTATACCCTACCTCCTTTCCAGGGGTCTTCCTCGTTTTTATACATCTTCACTGAGGGAGAGTTACTTCGGCGACATCCATCCCAGCCACATACTTCCCCCTTTCCTTGTAGCTTCCTTTTTTTTATAACCCTTCTCTGGGGCAGAGTTACTTCCGTAAAAACTTCACGCAGCCACATCCTTTGCCCTTTCAACACCCCTACGTTATTTATTTATACCTTTCCCTGGAGGAATGTGACTTTGACACCCCCCCCCCTCCAAATACACACCTTTCTCCTTTTACAATTTACATCCCTCTCTCGTTTTTGTTATACCTTTCATCTGGAAGAGAGTGACTTTAGCGTCACCCACCTCGCAGCTACATTTTTCATCCTTTGCAAGGGCTCTGGTTTTTTTATACCCCTTCTATGGGAGAAAGTGACTTCAGTGGCACCCACCTGCTAGTCAGTAGCCACACCCTTGCCCTTTTTCAACCCGCGTATACCCTTTTATTATGCCCTTTCTCTGGTGGAGAGAATTTGGCGAAACCCACAATTAAACGACACCCTTCCTCCTTTTCAAGGGTTTTCATTTTTCTCGTAGAAAATCCCCTATCAAAATCAACATCAATAAATTATGTAAATTTAAATTAAAAATGTTTAAAAAAATCAATAATTCGAAAATTATCCGAGATAATGAATTGACAGCTTCAGATCCCTGTTTCTAATAGAAAAATCCTAAAGGAATCATATTCCGAAATTATGCAAAATAAAAAAAAATAATTCAATGGTTTTAAGAAGGAAAATTTATATCTCGAAAACTCAGATATTGATTTAAAATTTTCAGATTTGTTTTTTTTTTTGCAAAAAATTCATATTAAAATGTTGTCACCATAGATATCGTAATCTTGCCTTAACTAATGGTACACAGTTTCTATTTTTAGAATCCTATTTTGTTCCGTGTGACTTACCTTGACTAAAATTATAATATATTAAAAATGAAAATAAGAAAGGAAAATTCTCGCACTAATGATACTAATGCTGAATGAGTCATCGATTAATCCAAAAGTTGCAGTAAGAACCAACGAATGTGTAATCCCGCCTATCTCATCGATTTTTGTGGGACGTCGAGTGGGATTAGGTTGGAATGTGTGAAGGGGCTAGTAGGATACGTGCAACACGATTCATTGGCATGCACCTTCAGTTACCTACCGCTGGGTATATAATAAATGCTTCAAGGTGTGTGTAAGTTGGTGCGTTTGAGCAGTTGTGTGTGCGCAAAGAATCCCATTCATAGTTGTGGAATGAAGGAAGAGGATGTTTAGCTTCAGAAGAGAACGTCAGGTACGCTTTAATGGCAGAAGGTTTAATGAAACATTTCTCTGGGACAAACTTTCATGGTCTCCTCCGCCCTCTGGTACACACTTTTCTCCTTTCATCCATGATCCAATCGATGTCGCTTACGCGAACAATCTTCTCAAAAAGCAAAAAAAAAAGAAAACAGCTAATTGAATAAAAATATAATTTTTATAGCCCGAAACAGGAAGAGAAGGGCGAAAAATGAATCTTTTAACTTGTGAAAAATAATTAGTTAAGAGAAACCGTACATCTTCTAGAAATAAAAATGATAAAAAATTTAATAATCTTGCGTTATTAATGATTACCGTAAAAATAAAAGTGGACACAACAGCATATTTAGATTGGTTTGATGTTGGCCGTCTAAGAGAGACTTTATATTTGTTGAGCGTATCAGTGGTCGGGGCGAGACAAGAGTGAGAAAGTCGAAGTGGAACGCTCGATCCGATATTCTGCGGCAAGGTCCATTAATGCATATCTGTACTCTACTCCCGTTTCCGTAGTACTACGTTTTCATGAATGAAAGTCTCGACGGGAGAGGGAGTGAGAAAGACACACACAGAGAGAGAGAGGGGTAGAGAGAAAAACAGGCGGAGTGGGGAGGATAAAGAAGAGCCAGGCAGAGAAACAGATAGAGTGAAAGGGAGGGAAAAGAGAAAGAGAGTATTATTACCTCTCGCTTGGAATCGCGCGCGAAGAACCGAGAACGACGGAAGCGTTTATATTTACACTATTTACAGTAGAATCCATGGTGGTATCACAAATTTTCAGTCGGACGGTCAGACTATTTATTGCCTGGTTATATGAGCCGATGACCCAATATTCATATCGGAAATCCGCGATCGATAGTTGGTACGAGTCTCATTTTTTTGAGGATTGATATTCTCATTGAGAAATCTTTCTATACGCGGAGATTGAGGTTGGTAGACAAAGAGTGACAGTGGAGTAAGAGACAGTCAAAATTATCGATCTTGGATACTAATGGGCCCTCGTGGAGAGCTTTTTTTAATGGATCTGATTAGAGTAAAGAGTACACAGAAAAACTTCGAACCTCAAAAATACAACGATTCGGTGTTGTTTTGAGTTGCAGCAAAAATGAGACACCTGAGAATAAGGATGCAGCTATGTTTATGTTAGAGTTTCAAACTTGTAGTATTCTCATTTTAGGAAAAAAATATCTCCATTCGATACCATAAAAAATGATCTGCAAGAAAAATGAGCCCACCGTCTTTATGTGTATGGACCTCGGTATGGGGGGATTCTCAATCAGTCTGCGTATGTTGTGTGATCTATGACATATGATGACATCGTCTGGGGTAATTGCTAAAGAGATTGGTGCCGTAGTGGTGCGGCGGAATTCCAGATTGACCTCAAATTTATACCTCTCCCTCTTTACCTCCCCACTCCACTTCCTTTTCTGACTTTTCTCATATGAATTCCTTGATCCCCGGCACTATAGCGAGGCTAGAACCGAGTTTCGCTTGCCCCAAAAGGGATTTGGCGGAATGGTATAATTACAAAGAGCTAAGACCTGAAATAAGAATGAAAAAATGACAAAATGTTGGCGATATTCCCATTGAGGAATTTTTCTATACGCTGCGTCGGTAACGAGGTAAAAAAGAAAGTCAAAAGGATGAGATATGCTTATTCTATGGCCATGATAATTAATGTCTATATTTCCATCTTTCACGCACCCCTTCCCACTCTTTTCGCAATCTCAGCATCCTTCGAGCGCGCATCTTTCTCTCTCTTTCGTGCGAGGAATGCTCACTCTTATTTTCGCGTCCATCGACAGTGGCGCGGACTACCTCATTCATTCTATCTGCATTCCTTTAATACTACCTGGAGTCCCTGGAATGCCTGCCAACCCCTCGGCTTGCGCAGGGCCGCCAACAGCATCCCAGTACGCCTGTTCCAGGAATGGTTCGTATGTGAGAAGTGAGAGGCTGCTGCTTCGAAAAATCGTTTTCTACTACCAGCATATTGACCGAAGAAGAGAAACATTTTCATCGATCGAGGAACAAAGATTTCTAAGCTCATATTTTTTTTGTTTGTAAATAAGTCACAGAGATCGAATGGATAAACTGAGATGAGAAAAGCAATATTAATCAAAAAGCTCACCGAGAGGTCCCATATTCTCAGAGGTACAAATTGAGTTCACTTACCTGAAACAAAAAAAGAGAATCATAAATTCATAAACCAATGATACACGTAACAAGATCAATTCAATTGATGAATTATGAATGAATATTGATAATTATGAAATAAATTCATATGTTGAATTCGAAAATATGGAGCACTGAATCTAATATAAAACGTGATGGCAGCAGGAGTTTAATTTTCAAAATTCAATCGATTTCAGTAAAATACAGGAGTTTAAAGGAATTTACGGGATATGAGAAGAATTGGATGATGTTTATATAAATTCAAGCTTGATTTAACAACTTTCAGGATTAATTAAAATAATCCCAGAGGTATTTTTCATCTTAAGTTGGATAATTCTTATCTGGAGACGGACAAAAATTATCCGACATCAGACCACTGTTGTTATCAATTTGGGATTTAATGCGGGGTGAATTCTAAACAAACTGAAATAAATAGGAAACAATATTTTTAAAACCTTTTAAAATCTTTGGAATCCTACGAAATCCCTCCCTTATGGTGAATTAATTCTTAGAAATCCATTAAAATATTATAAAATCTCATGAAATTCTATAAAAGGTGATGCCGATAATTTCTAAAATCCTGGAAAATTTACTCTTAATATGCATTGAAAGCTTTCAAAATCATTGAAATAATCGGAAATCTGATAAAATCCCTTACAATCATTCAAGATATCCTAAAGGCCGTTGAACCTTGTAAAATCGTTCCATATCTTCCGAAATTCTATGACATTTTTTTTCACCGCATGACCATTTTTTCAAATCCCTTAAAATCATTAGGATCCTTGGAAACTCCTTGACAATTTGTTAATCTCATAAAAATGTTTTAGAATGTTTTCAATGCCCTAAAATAATGCAAATCCTTTAAAAACTGTTCCAAATTCCTTTAAAACTGTTTAAAACGCCGTGGAATATTTTCAAATACCTTAAAATATTTCAAATCCTTTGAAAACCCATTGACATACACAAATGATTAAAAATTCCTTGGGATCTTTGAAAATACCCTAACATAATTCAAATCCATCAAAATATTTTGATACCTTAAAACTTTACGAAGCTCTCAAAATTCTTCAAAATCACTTCAATTTATTGAAATATTTTAAAATATCTTAAAATGTAAAATCTTTCAAATCTTTGGTAATACTCTGAATTTTTCACAAATATTTGAATTTTTTGGAATTCTTGAAATTCCCAGAAATCCTGGGAAGTTGATTAAAATAAGAGTGATTATTTCTGACAGTTATTTAAAGTCCTTCTTATTGCAGGAATTACGTGAGTTTTTCCATTTTTGTTTTTCAAATCTCTGACTTTCGCTGACCTGCGGCCATCCTGTCTAACATAAAAGCAAGGCTAATTTGACAAATCTTTATTTTTAGAGTCGTTTCTCGAACTGAAAAACACCGTCACCATCGTTAAAAGCACAAAAAATCCTCCAGCATCTAATTAGGCTAAATTCTTGGACCATCCGCAAACAAAATTTGGAAGAAAGCCGGGAAACGGTGGCCTAGTCCTCGTTCGAATCGGCTACAGGTGGGTTCAAAGGCAGGTATATATCGCGCGAGGCGTGGCAGGTGAATGGATTTCCAAGAAGCGAGGTTACGATGTTTTGGGCGACGTGGAGGAGAGGTATCGTACTCGTACATTATGTCGATCGTACCGAATCGCGTAGTCGGATATGCTAATTTCTACCAAGGCTATCACGAGACACGTTAGACTCGTCGTCGCCTTCTCAGCTCTCAATTCTCAGCATTTTCACCCATCTTGTTCAAAAACCATCAAAAATTTTTTAGAATTTCACGATTTAAATTGAAATGATCCGGTTATCCGGATTCCTGACTTTATTGGGTGGAGGACATCGTGTCGCGACGGTCTTTAGGAATTTCCCCTTCTCTGCCCTCAGGCTCTTAGGGTCTCGCCAAGGGGAAATAGTCATCTCCTGCACTCATGTTTGTCATAACTCTCGAGCCTCGTTATTGCATTATTTTCAAACAAATTTACTATTAAATCCATCATTGGATTTAGAAGACAGCCGGTCGCTTTAGCATTAACTTTAAGAAATCTTTTAAAACAATTTCTACATCTTGAGACAATGGTGAATAAAAAAATAATGGGTCTAAAACTAAGTTGTATAGTGTGTTAGCTTGGTCGAATGTCATTCCCTAAAACTCTATTAGCCGCCATGGCCCATGACCATTTTCGTGGTATCATTCTTAGACAATTTAATCTAAATTGGATATCTTTTTTAGATCAAATATTTTTTAGCCGCATTCAGAATCTCAATATTTCCCGAGTAAATTTTAATTTTTACTGAAACAGATGATTTTAATTTTTTTAGCGCAATCCGTAGCCAAGCCCGTTCCAAATTGTGGTCAGTGTTATTTTAAGACTTCCCAACTGACACTTCTAATTACGCGAAACTAAATAATTTTTTCTGATTAAATATTGTTGGGCTATAATTAGTAATCGACGCTCATCCAATAAGTAGCTTTTTATCTTATCTTTAAGTGGTAATTTCGATTTGACAGACGGGTTTTTCGCTCTCCCGAAAAATTCTTATTTTTTTGGTTATCTATATGTTCTGCACTGCTAACCTTTAAATTTTGTTTACTATAAAGAAAGTGTAAACTGTTCTTTCGAAGCGCGTAAAATTGCCAAAAATTATATCTGAATTCTACGAATAATTTTTTTATGAAGAGCAATTTCATTAATTAAACTATCAATATCATAAAAAATTAGCTAAAATTCTCTAACTTCTATTTCCCATTTGCATATGCTTTTGTTAAAGTAGTCCGGCTATTGGATCGATCTGACGAAAAATCATTAAAATTAGTGTTTTTTGGAGGAGAAATATGTCCTCTTTCAAATAAAATTTGAATTAGCACTGTTTAAAGTCGTCTCAAAAAAACATGGGATCTTATGGAAAGGCCTTTCGCGGGCTAAAAAAAATAGTTGATTTTGGCTTTACAACACGTTGAATATTGTAGAAAAAATGTTTTTGAGACAGAAAATATCATTTGAAATTTGAATTACTGATCATTTGTACTTGCTTGCAGGGTATTTAAGCTTAATTTTAGCAAAATATACCGAGGTAAAATATGACGAGAATGGTGTGGCATTGACTAAAGTTGGCAGACAGCTTTTTCTGGAATCGAGAAGTGCGCGAAATTTCAAATGATTTTTTTGAACGTGTATTTGTAGGTTAAGTTTACTTTCTCGAAGTTGTCGACATATGGTCCTGCTGACAACTGCATAGTGTGAAAAATGACTTTTACTCGGATCGAGTCAAATCAACATTTAAATTTACATTTTATTATTATTTGTAAAACATTTTATTTATATTGATCTGCATACAAATTTAATACCCAATTTATGAATTGAGATGCTGGCCAAATTTTGCATTTAATTCCAAATTTCAGAAAAAAAAATTGATATAGCTTTGACTAGCTTTTCCAGTAGCCAGACTACTTTAATTCCTTAAAATTTTAAAATTATTCTCGTTCTTTTCCGAAACAGTTCCGACGCATTCAGAATTTTTTGCGAAAATTAGGGAAAATTACTTATTTTTTCGGAAAAAGTAATTTCTCTAACAAAATTTAGAAACATTCCATGCCGAAGGACGGGTTAAATTCCTGGCATTTTTTAAGCTATAGACTAATTTTCAACGAAACAGTTGAATTTTTCACCATAAAACATGAACACCTAACAAAATAGTTTAATTTTCAAAGAAAAATGTAATAGTTAATAAATCAAAAAATAATTTGAACAGAGGAGTTTTTAGTAAAATACATGAAGTTTTAAACAAACAGTTGAATTTTCAACTTAAAAAGATAGTTTTTCAACCTGAGATGAATTTTCCAAACAAAAAGACAACACTTAAAGAAAACAGTTCAATTTTCAAAGAAAGAACGAATAGTAAAATAGTAGATATTTCAACCAGAGGTATATTTTAACCATAAATCAAAAACAGTTGCACCCAACCGAAAAGACGAATTTTCAAAATTTTTAAGTATTTAACCAAGAAAGATTTTCGTTCATTTAAGATTGAGAAGAAACCTAATTTCTTATGAACCATTTTACGCATCTAAATAAATAAAATCACAAATAAAAATTTCACATCCAAACTACTTCCTTTTCGGTAAATTAAAGACAAATATATATCTGTGGTTGACTCAGATTGATCAATTCTATTCAGATAATTAAATTCTTTAAAAAGGAAAAGAGATAATACAACAATCATACATTTCTCAAAAAAATTAATTTCAAAACAGCCATTAAGAAATACTTAAACAAAAAATAGATATCTTTTAATAAATTTAGGTAAAAGAACATTTATTTTAATCAAAATAAATTTTCAAGGTATTTTGACCCTGTAGTCTATTTTCAACAACAAAATATAAACTTTTAATAAAAAGTTACTTTTCTAACGAAATAGTTAAATTTTCAAACCAAAAAGACGAATTGTCAACGAAACAGTAGGATTTTCAACCAAAAAGGAACACATTTTAACAAAATTGTTATATTTCGAACCAAATAATAAACTTTTTAACTAAAAATATTAATAGATTACTAACAGAAATGTTACATCAGGGTGTCTATTAAAATTCTTTTCAAAATTCCGTGACTTTGCCTGACCAATGAATTTCCCAGATTTTTTCCTGCTTTCCGGATTTTCCCTTACCTACAGCTCCCTGATAATCTTCTCTGTGTTTTTCTTTAAAATAATTCGTAAAGTAATAATTGCATGAAACTAAAATTACAACTCGCACCATGTTAAATTTAAAGCACTTTAAAATAATAAGAAAGTGAAATATGAAAAGATTGAGAAAAGATACAGTCAAATGTAAAGAGAAAGGTTCTAACAATGTTGTCAATTTAGATTTCAGGGCCTATTCTAATTTCGTGAGTGCGGTTAGGAGAAGCGAATTATAACAGGGAGGCATAGTGGTAAAAATGACCGTCTGATAAATGAACTGGGTCTGAGCAATCCAACTCAGTAAGGCCCCTCTGAACGCGCGATCTTTGTCGAGATACTCAACGAGCAAGCGAGCCAGCGGCCTGCCTGCCTCTCTTTTCCATCCTGCTCATTTCTTTTAGCAACTTTTTCGTTCATTTTTTCATACGCGGTGTGGATGTTCGATCTCTGTCTGGCACCTCCGCCCTCGCTTATCCTCTACTTTTTCTCTCTTCTCCGATGCAGCAACAGCATCCTACGGCTTCTACTCTTTGGTCATGCCGCCGCCTCATACCCCTTTATCTCCTCCCTCCAATCGCCATACCCCCGCTCCTTCCTTCCTCACCGCAACCCCTTAAACCCTCCCACCAAACGAAGTGGTCCATGATTTAGTCCTTTTTTATCTCCTACATTCAACCCCTCCCTTCAAAGCGATCGAGTTTGCGATTCAGATGAGGAATTTGTGATCGGGTTTTCGTCGTTGTTCTTCGCACGAAGCACGATTAGATGGGACATTTTTTGGGCCTTACAACTGTAACTAGCATTCATAATTTTATTTGATTTTATTAATTTTTTGTCGTAATTTTTCATCAGCTTGGGGGAATGGTATTACTGTTTGGAATGTTACCACAGCGACGGAAGACTTACTTTTTAGGAGAAGAAGCAAATGTCAAGAAAACAATGTTCACTGACTTAGCGAATCTTTTTGGTTCAACTATGCATGGAAACTGATTTAATGTGTGAATGCGTAAGCGATCTGAAAATTGAGTAGAAATTTGTCTCAATTTAAGATGTGAATATTTGAAATTCTAAATTAAATCACACGTTGCCTTAAATTCCGATAAACTGGAATTGAATCCAGATACATTTTTGTTTAATTCAAGTTCATTTCTAAATTAAGATTCAAACAAATGTCAAGGTGTACAAATTTTAGTTAGAGGAAAAGTTTTTAAGAGCCTTCCTCAATATTTTTATATGAAAAGTTTAGCCCCCTGATTGGCTAAGTTGAAAGTGTCCTGAATGTTGACCGTAGCGCTGATTGTGTAAGAGGTCTAGATTCAATAAAATGCATTGCAGAAAAGTTAAAATTCAGTTTTTTAAGGAATAAAATCTATTTCATCCCATTTGTTAAACTAGTCATTAATATATAATTTTTGCTATATTTTTTAAAGTAAAACTGAAATTTTTGTACTCGGGTACATAATATTTGTAATTTTAAAACTTCGTTCATAAATGACCTAGGGGGATAAGCATGTAAAAATGGCACCGCACATATCAAGCCTATATTGGCACCATATACTGACATCTATGTGAATATAAAATGCTGTAAATTTCAACCTTAAACTTTCATTTTTTGGGATATATGGAGGGGAGAGTAAAATAAACAAATGGTTTTTTTTTCGAAAACGGCTGAACCGATTTTGACGAACGAAATATATGTTGTGTTAAATAAAAGAAAACAGAACGAATTAATTTGCTCAATTTAAAGTAATTATTTATTTGAGTATGTTTAGCTGATTTAACCAAATAAATGTTTTGACCGGAATACATAATTTATTAGAAAAAGATTTGGTTCAAGTAACGAGATAATTTGGTTGATTTAACCAAATACTTCTATTAACTACACTAAGCATACCGAAACAGATTACGTCAGCCCACACTGGTGCCCGGTTAGCACTACGAAATGTGCTAAAAATATAGTGCATTGTGTAATAAATTTATGACGAAATGAGTTCTACGAACACCGGGACACTCAGTGTCAAATTTATTGCAAAACTGGAGTCTGTAACAACATACGGAACATTATTTGTTATTTGCAGTTTAGTTGACCGGTGCAGGCAATCTAACCTAGAAATCCATAATTTATGTACGAACCCCAAGAAAAGGAATGGAAAAAGCCTTTTTGTCAGATTTTGTGAAAGTTTGGTTTTCTGATGCTGCAAGTGATCCTTATCAGAAGTTTAAATTAATAAGAAGGGCCAAACTTTATTAACCAAAAATTTGGTTGAATCAAACAAAAATTTTATTGACCATATAGAAAGGTATTTATTTTTTTGATCCAACCAAATTTTTTTAAAATCAACTAAACTTTTTTCTGAGTGTAGTGTATTATTTATCTCATGCTAGACAGTTGTCCAAAGTTTTTAAACCAGCGGAAATACTAAGTGATGTTTTCAAGATATACATTTACATTCCAGTAGCTGAAAGGGACAGTGATGAAGATTAAAAGAAATAATTACATAAAAAGTATTCCGTTTTGTGTGAGGCAAGGGGACACATACTAAAAAAGCACCCCGTTTTGTGAGAGACGAGGGGACTCACACTCAAAAAGCACCCCGTTTTGTGAGAGGCGAGGGGACTCGCACGCAATAGCACCCCTCTTGTGAGAGGCGTCCGGACTCACACTAAAAAAACACCCACTTTTTGGTGAAAGACGAGGGGACTCACACTCAAAAAGCACCCCGTTTTCTGAGAGGGGAGGGGACTCGCACTCAATAGCACCCCTCTTGTGAGAGGTGTCGGGACTCACACTAAAAAAACACCCCCTTTTTGGTGAAAGGCGAGGGGACTCACACTCAAAAAGCACCCCGTTTTGTGAGAGCCGAGGGAACTCATACTTAAAAAGCATCCAGTTTTGTGAGAGGCGAGGGGACTCACACTAAAAGAGCACCCCGTTTTGTGAGAGACGAGTGAACTCACACTAAAAAAGCACCTAGTTTTGTGAGAGGCGAGGGGGCTCACACTTAAAAACACCCCGTCTTGTGAGAGGCGAGGGGACTCACACTAAAAAAGCACCCCAATAAGGAGTTCAAAATCGTATTGCAACCTCCTCGAGGAGAACTCTGGAAACTTTAATTTTTATAGGCTAACTGCAGACGATTTTTATACTAACACTCTTTGCCAACTTTTTGCGTAAATATTTTTCAACTATTTCGTTTGGTGTCTCACGTAATACCACAAAAATCGCAATTTCACTACAGGGTAACGTTTTTAAAATGCGCATTTGTTTTTCATGACGTTATGAATAAAATAAATGAAAAACAATTATTCCTTAAGATACAAGTACACCATCATTTTAGCCAAGCGCTTAGTTAAACTAATAAAGTGTTAACCGAACAGTGGAGTTCGATGTGCCTGGCTAGAGCAAGAGTGCGCTGTGTGCTGTGTGCATTCATGATTTTCATCATTTTTCGCCATGATGCACCGCCACGAAAAATCTGACAAAAATCTATGTTGAAGCAGACACTTAAAGGATTGTGTTTGAAAAAATTGGAATTGTACCTCTAAAAATACCCTTAAAAAATATTTTTTAAATTTGAAAGCATTTTGTTTACCCCTATTTTTTATTTAAAATAATCCAAACTTTTTACTGAAAGTTGTCTTTTTAGCTAACACAACATATATGTTGTTTGTCAAAATCGCTTCCGCCGTTATCGAGAAAAACCCATTTTTTTATTTTACTCCCCCCCTCCATATAACCCAACAAAAGCCAATTTTACGCTTAAAATTTTGCAGCATTTTATATGCACATAGATGTCAATAGATAGTGCCAATATGGGCTTGATAGGTGCGGGAGCCATTTTTACATGCTTATCCCCCTAGGCCTTTTCTACTTGTATTTACTTTATTCATTAACATTTCATAATTAGCTTGATTTACCGCTTCTTTTACGTACTGTTACGTATTTTGCATATATGATGTGTCATCAAGGGACATAAATGTCTGAACAATGTACTGCAAACAAAATGGATCAATATCGGGTATTAAATCTTTTTTTCAGTGGCATTTATTTACCACCAAATAGTTGAACTTTCAATAAAAAGAGACAATTTTTACAAAAAGTGGTTAAGTGTTTAACCGAATAGTTGCATTTTCGAGCCAAAAAGTGGAATTTTTAGAAGAAAGCTAACCTTCTACAAAAAAATTAACATTCGACCAAGAAACATGAATACAAAATCTTAGTAGTGTGATATACATATATGAGCATTAGCGTTCCACGCTTTTATATTGTTGTTATTTAATATTACTAAAATCCAGAAATTATTTTTTATTTTCTAGTAATTTATAAATAAAAGCGTATGTTTTAAAGTTTTTTTCATTTGCTTTATTCACATAGAATCTGATTCTGACATTTTATATGAGAAAAAATCTGCCCGCTGTGCGGGCACATTCTCATCGCGGCCTACGCGCGCAGCGCGCTTCGCTCGCAAGTTTGAGCGCGCCTGCGGCGCGCGTATGTTGCTTCACGCGCTTCGCGCTCGATAATGTATTAACCTCGCGCTTCGCGCTCGGATTTTATTAATCAATTATGTATTTTATTAATTATGCAGAATTGATTGATACTTTGTCAAAAACCTCTTTACCATATTTTTATGTATCTTCAATATCTTTATATTTTAAATTATGCAAGAAATTCGGTGTAAACATTAAATTTCTC
>JAAAKG020083359.1:0-16695 GCA_010014905.2 Druon quercuslanigerum | reverse complement strand
ATTTATGGTGGTCCCAGTAGGCATGAAATCCACGAGAAGGACGCCTTTACGGTCCCAAAAAACCGTAGCCATGCAGTAAAAGCCCCTCGTAAAAGCAAAAACCTCTAAATCAACTATTACTATTTCTACTAAAATCGGAGAAATAAATGAACCTATGGGAGTACTAAACTTCTGGCTATAAAAAATCCATTAAATTTGAAATAAGTTGAGTTCATGATAAAAACTATCCCTGCGATACAATCTTTTCGACATAATCCAGTACGTGTTTATATATTATCCTATCTATTTCAAATTTCCTGTTTAACTAAATGAAGGGGTATACTCAGAAACATTGCAATAACACGTAAAGAAATTATTACGCAATCATCTGGAACCGGTTTTTGAATAATAAATTTTTGAAATTCTAAGTTATTTTTTACATTATGTTTAGAAGTTGTGATAAAGTCTTCGAGAATTAAATGAAAATTTTGTTCTAAAAATTAAGTGGGAGTAATAATAGTTAAAATAACTATTATTAAGGGATAGCTATCTTTGTGAATCTTTCTCAAACCATAACAGCTGGCAACAACAACATACTCATTTAATAATTCAAAAATATCATTATTAGAAAGTACATTTCCGATGTCCCTAACATAATGTAATTTTTTCATGCAAACTGTGACACTGCCTTTAACAGAATTTATGCAAAAACTATCAGGGCTGTTTCCAAGAAATTCTTTCGTCATCGTGAAACCTTCAGAAATCTTGCGATCCATACTACTAACATGCAAACATTTTTTATCAACAAAGCTCTTTGACAAGTGTAACAACTTGTTTCGGAAATCCTACTGATTTAAATAGGAATTTTGTGTATATATTAACAATAAAACTGAATCAGAAATTTGAAGTTTCCCATGTAAAATGAATGGGGAAAATCACTTTTTTGAGTTTTTAGAATAATTTTTTAGGATTTGAAAAAATGTGACGAGAAAGTATAGGGGCCTGTAAAAAAATATCCATCGTTATAATTGGTAAACTCATTTTTGATTATTAAAACGAATTGAATTTTTCTAAATAATTGTTTATTAAAAATTCCTTTTTTAAATAAATATTAATTTTTATTTAAAGGAATATTTATCAACATTTTTAAATTAATTTCATTGTTTTAAATTTTTTTTGGATAAAAACTATTACTATAGCTCTACTGTAATATTTAACAACATTGGTAAATTTTTTAGTAAAAAATACCAGTTTTCACTAAAACTAGAATACTTAAATTAAAAAAAATTTATTTGAAAAAAGTTAATTTTTAACAAATCAGTTAAATTTTTTGTGAGGGAGAAAGAAAACATTGTTTGAAAAAGAATATAATCTTTACACGAAGTACTTGAACTTTTAACATAAAGTTTCAAAATTTTGTTTTAAGCGAAGCGTTTGCAAATAAAATTTTTAATTGTCAACCAAGAAAATGAATTATTAATCTGCATATCTGGGAAGGACAAGCTTGACACATTAATTGTAGGAGATAAGGACAAGATTGTAGAATAAATGATCTGACGACGAACCAGAATATTCATTTGTTACATTGTTAATAACATTCTTAATTATCACGTTACTTGTTTTGTTCTCAAATTAGTAAATATGAGGATCATTTTTACACTCGTCCTATCCTCGGCTGTATTCTTTAATTCAATTGGTAAATATAAACATATAATGCATCAATTTTTTACTTTCTTTTAAACTTTATTTGTTTAATTGTTATTTATGCCGAGGAAATTCCGAAGGTGTGTGTGATTCATCTATTTTCCGTAAAAAAATTAGTTTCCAACAATATAATTAAATTTATAACTCAATGGGGTATATTTTGAACACAATACATACATTTTCAACCAAATACGGAATAGGTAAATTTTTAGCAAGAAAATTATTTTCAAACAACAATATAATTTTTAAACGAAATACTTTAATTATACAAAAAAATCTTTTCCCGGGCCATGTTGATTGTATCTTTGTGGGGTCTCGGGATACGATTTTGAGATCCAAAAGACCCCTACATTTCAGGGTTCTGACATAACCTCAAAAAACATCATAACAATTTTTTTCGCACCCAGGGGTCAGACCATCTTGATTATATATTGTTGGGGTCGCTGAATCCGAAATGTAGGTCCAATTTGCTCCAGAAATTTAATGTTAGATAAACGAATTGTATACATCTTTGAAAAATTTCAAGAGTTTCTTTGAAGATCAAAACCGTGATCTGCTGGAGTTTTTTAAACTGCTGATTCAGATTCAGCGACCACAGAAAAATATGATAAATATGGTCTAACCCCAGGACTCGGAAAAAAAAAGTTTTATGAGTTTTTTGAGTTTGTGTCAAAACCCTGGGTTGCCTGGATTTGCTGGAACTTGGATATAGTAAACATGGTCTGACCTCCAGACAGGAAAGCGCTTTTTTGTGTGGCTGTATAAATTTATTGTTAAAAAAATTAAATGCAAACAAATTAAAAACAGCCCTTAATTCTTCTCAGCTATATCCTTAGTTGCCTTTTTTCATTTTTTTCAAAAAAATCAGTTTTTAAATAATTGTACTGCTTATAACTTTAGAAATTTATTTAACGATTATATGAGACAATTTACAGTTACATAATGAAACATAAGGTATCCAAAAGTACCATAAATAAAAAAAAATTAATTATACAAACAAGTTTGTTTAAACATTGTTTTTATAGCCACTGCGTTCAGGAATTTATGATGCATGCTATAATTGCTAAATAATTTCCTAAAAATATGAGTGTCAAAAAATTATATTTTTGAAGAAATGAGAAAATCATATCTACATATTTAAGTCCGGAATCTGTTATTTTTTAACGATGAAGAATAATTTTTTACCAAAAAAGACGAATTAAAGCAAAAAATATTAACCCGATCATTTAACTTTTAACTAAAAAAGTCTTATTTTTATTGAAGAAAATAAATCAATCACAAAGTATACAAATTTTCAGCAAAGAATTTAAATCTTCAACCAAAAAAGAATAAATTTCATCAAGAAGATTTACTTTCAACCAAAAAATATTTCTCTTACTAAACATGATTTTTTGTAAATTTGTCCTTTATAAAAATTATTTTAACGATGTCAGCTATTTAAATTTTTCTTTTATCATCGGAAACAGTAGATTTGTAGAGAACACTTTCACAGAAAAAATTAGACGCACCAACCTTAAAAACAAAAATTGCATCATTTTGAAAATGATCCAACTTTTTGAATTTTTGTCTAATTTACAAATTCCATAAAAATATATTTTTTTGAATAAATATATTTTATATCTAGAAAAAAATTGGATTGATATTGCTCAAACTAATAAAAAAATTTTTTCTGTTATGTTATGTTTTATCCCTACATATTTATCTCTTTTTCACTAGATCAACGAAAATTTGAAAAAAGCTCTGAAAAGTGAACTTGCCCTTAAACTTTTTAAAATTCCATATAAAAAATGGTCAATTTAACAAAATTACCGTTGATGTAATCTAGTCGTATAACAAGTTTAGATACTTGTCTCTATAAAAGAGAAAAATATTCCCAATGAGACGATTGAAATCCTTTATTTCATATTCCAGCGTTAAGTTTACAGTTTGACTGCTTACCTAATGGTGAACCTATTGCTGGTGCTCCTAGCCTCGAAAAATCTTCTCTCGAAAGACGGAATTCTCTTCAAAGGTATTCTCCACACACCACACCTAATTCTGCAGTCCAGTCTTCTCCCCCTGTCGCGCCACCACTCCGTGTCAGGTCCAGGGCTTCTTCTAACAGAAATACTTCTCTGCGCGTATTTGGATTAACTCTTGAAGAATTCAGATTTTTTCGGCTTATTCCCAAGACAAATCCGCACCGACGATTTGAAATTGAAAGATACACTTTTCCTCAGGATTTACCAATTCATTTGAAGCGAAGAAATAATGTTTTTCAAAACATACCAGCTGAAGAACAGACTGTACTATCAACGAGTAATGGTGATGTCTTTGCAATATTAACGCCAGACAATAGACGTCTTCGTGCAATATATACAAGAGTACATGAAGACAATCAGTATGGGCCCGACAAACGGGTGAAAATAAACATGAACAGTGGCGCTGTTCTAGATATGACGCCACAAGAAAGCGACGAATCACCAATAGGCAAGGAGCATCTAATTTCAAAAAATTTCAAAAGAAAATTTCTACCTTCTAGTTCATTTAATGAAACGCAATAAAATTCAAAGAATAAAAGAAATCTCCGTTAAATATATTCAAGCTTTTTAAATCCACATCACAAGTGCCTTGCCATATTTTTGAAATGCGGGAATGGCTTTAAGGTTACGAACCAGTGATAGTTCCGCATCTTTGAGAGCACTGATCACAAGAGACGTTACTTTAACCAAATTATTTAGATACAGTCGTTGCAGCTACATTTTAATCCATTGATACCTCTTCTCCGTTTCCCTTTCCTTGACAGTGATGTTGTAGTCAGTCGGAGCCGAGAATTCGATTGCGAATATAGTTCATTTCCCAAAGTCTTGCAGAACGATGACAACAGTGGCGTAACGACGATAATGAAGGCCGCAGGTATGTTTTTCGGTGGTGAAGAGCTTCATTTGAATAATATGATAATATCGTCTACGAAACCATAGTTTTGGGTGCCCCTGGTGTTACGGGGACCCAGGAAACTACCTAGCCTGTCTTTCGGTAGTTACGCCACTGGATGGCAGGCCTCGAGTTTTCAAAGGAGAATCTTGTTCAAAAATCGCAGTTCTGGAAAATTTGGCACTTTTCGTCTTGGGAAATCTACTCTGTCTCCTTTGGAGCGTTCTCTAGAGTAGGGTTTTGGCCAACGCCGTCAGAGTGACAAAGGTGGTAATAAAGCACTCTTATGGCCACATTATGTCTGCAGAGAAACGTCGTTCCCGCGTCGGTGGGACACTCATATTTTTTTTTAAATCAGAAATTGGGTTAAATTATGCTAGATAACTGCTTAATTACCGCAATTGTGCTGGGTAGTGCTGAGCAAGCACAACATCTATTATCGAATTATCTTTTTAGTTTACTGTATATATTTTGTTAAAAATTTTTTTTATTAAATTGGAATAATGTTTTTTCCAACTAAATTTTCAAAAAATGTAATTTTTCAGCATCTGCAAGTTGTGCCGGTTTCTCCTAGTCAAGCGCAACATCTTTTCTATCCCAATTTGAAAGAACACCATTAACTACAAATTGAATAAGCAACCTGAACGCAGTAAACGATACGCGGTTCAAGGAAAAATTCCAAAATGCAGGTAACGATGTTCTACTAAATGACGGCAGTATTCACGAATTTACTTTTGAGTCGACTGTACCTTTTATGGTAGAAACTATTCTTATTCAATCAATATAATTTGGTTGTCGGAAAGTCTCGAAAATTTCAATTCCATTATTCCAAATGTTCTCCTGGGTTACGCTGGTCAAAAATAGATACTAAATTTATAGTGTCGATAATTTTTGTCATTAATGTATTAACAGTCACTTATATTTTATTTTTTATCACAGATGCATCACGTGCTACAAAACCATTGTGACTCCACTCCTATCTAACACATTGTCAAAAATTACGTATAAATTGGAGAGAATATTTTCTAACTTAGAGGGACCGATTACATATCTTTGCCATTTTTCATTTTTTTTAATACTTTCTTTTTCATTCTATTATATCTATTTCTAAAAGTATTTGTGGAAAAATCAATAAAAGAACATATTATAATCCTTTTAATGTGTCGGAGGTTCCCGCAGTGGAAAAATCATTTAACAATTTTTGTTTCTTATTCTATTGGCATTCATTTTAGACTGAACAACTTTAGTATGCTAATTTTAGTTCGAAGGTGTTTTCGCTATTTTATGCAAGAGCGACTTTTATATATTTTTTGCATAGCTTGTGTCATTCGTGCAAAACTTAAATTTTTTATTATTAATGTTTTTTTAAGACTAAAAACAAACACTATGCATCCAATTGAAATCTAATTTAAGACGCATTTGTAGATTTTTTAAGAGTGAACAATTTAATTTGATTCATTTTTTTTTGTATCTGGCCTATTTTAACCGCAAAATAACATTTTTTTTATTATTTTTTGTATGATTAGAATTTGAATTTTCAACTTTTCGACAAAATTAAAACAGTGTTCATGATAACTTTGTCGGGCTTTCAAAAATCAACGTTTTTCTTTTCTTGACGTTTATTTTATATCATGCGTTATTTGCTTTAAAATGTTCATTTCGATTTATTTTTTTCGACCATGAAAATTACCGATAATTTTCCCCTCCGCTAAGGGGCTAGCTGGCATTCCAGCCCTCTCAGTCAACATGCTTACTAACTTCATTCCGCCCCTAACAACTTCGATATCTGCCAACCTAACTATTCATAGTGTAAAATCAGGTCGGCCGACAGTAATGTCACCCAGTAAATAAGGTCTCATCTCTCACTCACTGTTGCGTATTATCTACTCCTAATAAAGTATTTCTTCCCTAAAAAGCTAGTTCTGTCTAACTCTATCTTCGTAGGTACAAACTCCATTATCCCCCAAGATTATCTTCCTTACTGATACCAAGCAGTACGAATACGAATATGAATAAGCTAAAAAAATATTCTAAATTTCTATTTTAGAAAATAGAAATGTCGAATAATTGTGTTATTGTTATTATTTTTTTAAACAAAACTGTTAAAAATTCTTTTCAGCCTCAAATAGGAAAGCTAAACGCGCAAGGAGCGCAAAATAGTCAGTACAGGTGAACATAAAAAATAATGTATTTTGAAAGAGAAGAATGATTTTCAATTGTATGATAAAAGTGCTTTACTTTTTCAAACAGCAAAATTTGTTGTCAGTGAGGTATGTAATATTTTCTGAAGGTTTTACAATTTAAACAAATTTTCTAGAAATTTCCCGTATTTAAAACATTTTCTTGAAATTCAGAAAAAATTATTATTCTTAAACATTCCATTTCTTAAAAAAAAAATTCGGATTTTAACTAAAAATTATTTTGAATTTTCGTGTCAGCTTTACTACACTTAAACTTAACTATCAATCGCTACTGAATAAATACCAAACAGCCCCATGACAAAGTGAGAAAATTTGATCTTTTAAGACAGCGTGAAGATAGCCCCCGATTTTTTTTGTACAGCAGGAAAAAAATACCAGCAAACACATTTTGTCTACTATTGTACAACATCGCAATACGTATATAAATCCCTGAATTGGTCGCGTAATATAAGACTGATTGAGTGAAACTCTTCCTCTAAAAACATTTTTTAATTATTAGAATCAGGCTGATCAACCTAGATACTATGGAACTAGATACCAGACTAGCAATAAGGCCTATTGCTAAATTCTAAACCTTGCAGTAGGACGTTTGGTATAAAGCCACTCACATCCAAATGTGCAGGGCAAAAACAATTAGATACCGGTACGTACATATTTTTTTTTCAAAAACATTAATCCTACATTTCATTGACAACCTGTCACATCTTGCATTCTGTTACAAAATATGCAAGAACTATTTCTTCATATAGCATATTAATGCTTCGATTGAAGTTCAGGCATATCCTCGTATTTTCATCAATCTCTTAAAGATCTATTTCATGTTCTAAACAGTTTGGAAATTGACAATTAGGTTGCCATGGCGGCAAACCTCCTTTATTACAAGACACCGATGCCCAAAATCTAAAAGCTTCTTTGAAGGAGGATTTTTCATTATGACAACCTATTTTCAAAATCAAAAGTTTCAAAATTGACAAACAAAGAAGACTGTAGTTTAAAAACAAAATATTACTTTCATATTTTGTAATCAAATCAAAACGTGGCAAGTTTATAGATGAAATGTAGGGCGAATGTTGTTGTGAAAAGAAACTATACATAAGGAATTAAACTAGCATAGTAGGATACGGTCTGTGCACGTCGACATTTGGTCATTTTATATTGTTTTTATTTTTTATTTTATTTACTCGTTTAGAATTTTAATCGATATTTATACCTGCTTAGTTGGAAATGGCCCATCTGTGCAGGGTGAAATGTAGACGTGCTTAATTGGCCTGGTGCACAGTTGTCCGTCACCTGCAATTAACAGAACTTGCTCAATTAGTTTGAGTAAGTAGGTACACACTAAGTGATGTTTATTCACGTTTAGTTTGTGTAAGTCTGATCCGAAAACTAACAATTAAAATTTTACAGTATTAAAGCTACCCCCGAATGCACTTCTCATACTCTTGCCATTTGTGGATTCCTCAATGGAATGGGGAAATTAGAGTTTTTGGAAAGAGGACTGGTCCAGGAGTATAATCTGAACACAGTAAAACCTTTTGTAAACATGTAAATAGTTAGGGTGTGTGTGCTGTTCTGTCTCGATGTATCCTCTGACGGTGAGGGGTCCTTTGAGCACTCAGCTGCGTAGGTGTAAATGCTGGTTTGTTTCGGACCGGATGGACCCTCTGATGGTAAGGAATCCTTTGAGCGCTCGGCTGTGTGTATGAGTACGGGTGTATATATACAAGTGGGATTCAAGGAGACAGGAATGGATAAAAAGCTTTATTAAAACTCAAGAAGGAAGCATCAAAAAATAAAAATAAAGTATTGGGATCGTCCTATGTATTAATATGTTTGATGACAATAAAGTAATCTGCTAAAGGAAACATACGCATGTTAAATAAAGCAAGAAGTCTGTCCTACGTTAGCAAAATCCGGACGTAGCTCAGGATCACTTGATGCGTCAATCTGCAATGCTTCTTAAAATTAAGTGCGTTTGCGTTGCACAAAATTTTGTTACTTATAATATATACAAAAGTAGGTATCATGTTTGACAGATCCGAAATTGGCCTGTGCATATGTATTATTTTTTTTATAGTCATCTTATTATTGGCACAGCTTTCGGTGAGAATATGTTGAATACTTTGGCAAAAATAATTACAAACAACCCAATTACTTAGCGTGTTATACTTAAAAACGAAAATGACATCTTAAGAACTTTAGTTTAAGAAAAGAAAAAGGGAGTGGGGATGAGTGTGACCCAACCACCGCCCCTCCTTGTGAGATCCAATGCACTCACGATTAATGATCTCGCCGAAGAATAATCATACTAGAAGAAGTTGTTGTGCGTTACCCGTTTAAGCATTATTACTCAATCTGCGAGAGATTTGACATGACTTGGATTTAAAATGACGTTAATTATGCGTGGGTAAAAGCCCTTAGGCATGAAAAAACTACAAAAATCTGTTATTATATTTTGTAGAAGAAATTACGATAAAAGAAAAAGAGGAGGAAGGGGGGTAGAGGGTCAAAAAAAGAAAGTTTGTAGTAGGTCGAGAGTGGCAGGGCCACCTCGACCTGGGTGACTTATTTCATGAGAAAGTCTTTTGGCATTGTGTGTTTGCGAAATGGATCAACATTATATTTTTCTAGAGAAGAAATACGTTCAATAGGTGATGATGATGTAGATTCGTAGAATTTAATGACGGCTTCTTTGATATACTCTGAAATGTATGGTACTTGAAATTCTTTGTAAAGGACAGAGTTTTCAGTATATCTGAGGGTTTTTGTGATACGTCTGAGAAATTCATTTTGTATGATTTGAGTGCGGTTGATATTACTTTTTGACGCGCC
The DNA here is from genome assembly GCA_010014905.2 of Druon quercuslanigerum. Lineage (NCBI taxonomy): Eukaryota > Metazoa > Arthropoda > Insecta > Hymenoptera > Cynipidae > Druon > Druon quercuslanigerum. Next base: position 7,066 of record JAAAKG020083359.1, on the reverse strand, counting down.
TCCTCATATTGTACATGCATAAGTTATGATCGGTCGGAAACACACTTTGTAGATCAGGAGTCCATATTCGGGTTTTCGACTCGAGTGCCTATTAATAATAGGACTTAAGCACAAGAGGATCCCGAGAGCTTTCTCTTTAGCTTCATGGATATGCTGCTTTCAATTAAGACGTTTATGAAGTTTACCCCCTAGGTATTTTACAGAATTTTTCCATTCTATTGGTTCGTTAAACAGTTTGGGTAGATCAATTTTAGCTGGTCTTCTGACTCAAAAAAGAATTAAATCTGACTTTGCTAATTTTATTTTCATTCTACAGAAGGAGGTAAATAAAGCGGTGTCATCTGCGGACCTCAGGGATGTCGGTCATGTAAATAATAAAGAATACCGGTTCTAGTATGCTGCCTTGGGATACACCCGCTCTGATTGGTTTCTCTTTTGAGAATGCCTATTTAAACTGAGAATTTTCTATCATAAAGATAAGAGCTTATAAAGAGGATAAGCCCTCTTGGGAAATTGTAATTTATCAGTTTTCTAAGCAGTCCTACATGCCAGACACTATCAAAGGCTTTTTCTACATCGAGGAAAGCAGCTCCAGTATGTTTCCTTTGATTGAAATTTAAGATAATGGCTTCGGTTAGCCTAAGCATCATGTGGTGCGTAGAGTGACCTTTTCTAAAACAGTATTGATGTGGTTTAATGATGCTGTTTTCCTCGAGGTGATATTTAACGCGAGTGAGTATTATTTGTTCAAAAATTCTGCTCATTATATTAAGAAGACTAATGGGCCTGTAGCTAGTTGGTTGGTATATATCCTTGCCTTTTATTGAAAAACTAGAATTTAAGCTATTTTACATGAGTTAGAAAAGTAGCAAAGTCAAATACTAGCATTGAAGATAGTGGCCAGGAGAGTGAGGCACGAGATCGAAAGTTTTTTGAGGACAAAGTTTAAAATTGAATTTAGGACCAGGTGCTTTGTTATTTTTAGTAGCTTTGATTTGTTTTGTTAGTTCATGAAGGGTTATTTTCCTTAATTTATCGGTACTTGGGATTTTTAGAAAGTCGGACACAATTTCTTCACATTTGGAGATGTGTTGCGGGTCCGATGGTTCGTCGTGCAGAGAGAAGTCACTTTCATAATTTGCTGCTAGCAGATTTGCTTTGTCGGTAGGAGAAAGTGCAAACATTTGATCCTGTTTCTTGATAGCGGGAATAGTATCTTAAGACTTCGTTAGGGTTTTCCTCATCCGATATAGAGAATTATCTTTAATTTAAAGTTTACCGACCTCTGAATTCCAATTCTTGCATCGGTGCTCTCGAACTTTGATTGCAAAAGTTTTCCGAAGGCGGTTGATGATGTTTTTAAGAATACAGCTTTTAGTTTTTTGATGTGTTTGGCAGAGCTTATTGCGCGCGTGGATAAGATCCTCGATCTCAGGGCGGAGAGGTGGATCGTATTCGTTGATGGTAGTCTGAGGGACTAAAGCATGAATGGCAGTTTAATGTTCGAGGTTAGATTAACAATCGCATCGTCAATGTGAGTAGTATCTGTTAGTAAAGGTTCGAAATTAACATAGGTTTCTAAGGTCGAGTTGAATGTTTGCCAATTTGCTTTTAAAAAATTATAGCGAGGTGCAACCGGAGATTTTTCACAGTTAGTGTAGAGACGGACAGATGCTGGTCGTTTATAAATTCAAATAAATGTTTTCCGATTTTGTTGGTTGTTCTGCTATTTAAGGCTAACTGTTAAGCATTTAGGTCTCCCGCAGTGATTACCGAGGGTGCAAGTTTGAATATTTTTCTGTAATCATTTTTTAAAAATTCGCGAGAGGTAGTGTGGTAGAGCAAAACGATGGACTCGCGAAGTACAGTTTCATTGAGCAAGCAAATGGTATTTTATTTTTGTAGAGATATGTGGCTAATTCGTGCCTTTTCTTAAGGATACCCTGAGCAATCGAAAAAATGATTCTTAGAGTATTGTTCTTGAAGTTAGCCTTTTTCGAAAGCAAAGAAAAGTATGTTACTTATAATCTCGGCGGTTAAATTTATAGATTTAGTGATGTTGTTCCCCCCCCCCCATATTATCATTGGTTAAAATTGTAGCTCTTTTTACTAGATTTACAAGGTTTATTTTAATATCTTGAGAGGGTGTAGTTTTATTGGGGACAATAGATGGAGTAATTTTGTTTTGCGAGTCTGGAATTTTTTTGGTGATAGATGGTTTAGCGTGAGTGATACTAATTTTCTGTGTTTTGGGTGTTTGCATAGTTTGGGGTTTGATCGCATTTGTTTTTAAAGAATAATTAGGTTTTGATTCGTTAATTAGAGGTTTTCTGGAAGCCTTTTTAAAAGCAGAACATAATCTGTACTTTGCGGGATGGTCTTCAGCACAGTTAGCACAAGTGGCCGGTTATTCAGGATTCTTTTTGCATGTGTAACTCTGATGAGCTCCACCACACTTCACACAGCGCAGAATGGCGTGGCATGCGTCAGAGACATGATGGATCCTTTGGCACTGGAAGCACTGGGATGTTTCCTTAGGCTTAACATAGGGCTCCACTTTTATTTTTATAAAGGTACCGTTACTAGAAGCATTGGTAGGGCTCTCTTGGTTTGTTGGTTTCTCATGGGAGCAACTGACGTAATACTGAACCCTTTTTTTAAATTCAGAGTGTAGTAGGTATTCAGGGTACGCGATAGGGATGTTTCTTATTACTAGTTTGATAGGTGAAGAGTCAATGCTTTTATATAGATAATATTGAAAGCCTTGCTCATCTAAATTTGAAATAATTTTACGGTAGTCCTCAATATAGGCCACGCGAACGGAATAAACGTCTGAACCGAGATTATAAACGATTGACTTACATTTAAATGAATCCTTTAAAAGCTTACGCAGGACAGTATAAGGATGGTTAGCCTCGTCTACGATTATGTTTATTGGGGGTATTTTAGCCGGACCTGAGGATGCTTTTTTATCAATTGAAGTTCGCGTGTCAAGGACTGGCCACTACTAGCACTGTCCAAACCATTACTGGACGCTTTGGCAAGCTTTCGCTTCTTACTCATGGATGTAACTATGAAATAGTTGTCTTCTAATTCCATCTTAGACCTACTAGCTGCTGGGCAGAAAACTGGGTTTAAGCTCTGTGACATTGTCACTGAGCGCAAATTTTGATAAATCAACTGTATGCGTCTGATAGACCAGAATCTATCAATGAATCAGTCAATTAAACAAATCCTATTCTAATCAAGGGCAATCGAGTATAGCTTTCGAGTATAGTTTTCGAACCGCTGTCATTCGATTAATCTCCAGTTGAATGATCTTGTCTAATAACTTAAAATAACGTTTATGCGTTTAAATTCCATCAACCTTAGTTTGCCGGAGCCCTTTCATATTTATAGGAGCGGCTCGCGTGTGCTGCGCGAAGGGGGGATGGCTGGGCCGCGTAGTGGCTGTCACGCGCGGAGAGGGGGTATTGCGAAGAGGTTGCTTCTTTGCGGAAAACAGGAATAACAATGCCGTGTTGTGGCTATCGTATGAGAAGAAGGGATATTAATGTGGAAAAACGAGAATTGGAAATCGGTGATTAGATGGCAAAAAAATGAGATTTACATAAATCGACCAATATACGTTTTGTACAAACAGTGAAACGTCGTGGAAATTAACAATATTAAAATTTTAATTTTCAATTGTCAAAGCACTTGCGTGCGATAATGTATGAGTGAAAATAATTATTGTTTTTATTTGAGGACAGAGAGTTTCGGTAAAAAAATATTATTTCCCTTAGGGCATCTCTTTTCCAAGTTGAAATTTGCCACCATTTAAAAGTTCCCTATTCCGAAGTTTAAAAAAGAGAGTTTTTCAGGAAGTTTTTAGAGAAGTAGTGTTTTGAATTTTTTAACATTTTTTGTTAATAATTTAATTTTTTTCCTCAATTTTCAACTTTTTGCGATTAAAGGCTGTACTCCTTTGTTAAAAATTAGCTTTTTTGATACTCCAGTTTGGTATTCCATTTAAATAGTCATCATTTTAGTTTAAAATTCATCTATTATGTTTGAAATAAATTAACTTAGTCTTAGAAAATTGAACCTTTCTAGTTCGAATATTAACAGTTTATGTGAAAATTTGCCTTTTTAAATTAAAAATTCATTTATTTCGTTGACAATTGACGTCTATGTTGTTAGAAATAGACTTTTTCGGTAGAAAATCGTTTTTTCTAATTTAACATTCATCATTTTGATAAAAAATTCATTTCTTTAGTTGCAAAATAAGCTGTTTGATGCAAAACTTGTTTTTTGTTTAAATAAAAAGGTATTTTTTAATTAAATTTTATCTTTTCGGACAATATTTAAAGAATTTCGTTAAAAATTTATATTAATTATTTAAAAAGAAAATATTTTTCCAAAAATTCATGAAAATTCTGCGGGGATACATTTAAATTCCATGGTTTTGCACTAATAATTTAAAAAACTTTCATCCCTATTAATAATTTACGTGGCTACAAGTTCTAGAGGATCATCAGCATCACAAAAAACAACCTAATTCAAAGAAACTATAACACCCAATCCAACTAAATTCAAATCGAAAGAACTTTAACGACACAATGAAACTAACAAACCAAACCGCACGAACCAACACAAACAAACAAACCGTTTATTTTTTTTCATTTTTCGTTTGAAAGTGCATTCCTCAAACACTCAACAATGTGATTTTGCGGCAAGACATAGTCATTTAGCGTAAATAAAAAAATAGAATATTAAATAAAATTGACGTATTTATTAATTGAGCATTCGAATCTCTAATGAAAAATTTAGGATCCAATTAAGAATCTTAAGATTAAAAAAAACACCCGGTATACGATTAAACGGCATGTTGTCCTCCTGGTACATGGTCAAAGTGAAACTATTTTTAAAGAGTTCCTAATACTTTCTATGGATCAAAAACACCTAAAAATAGCAAAATAGCCCTTTTTGTTAATAAGCATATATCCCTGCCACATTTTTACAGGTTTTTCAGCTAACTGTATTTAAGTATAATGTTCATTATTCCCTGTTTAAAGTCTTTTCGCTCCTATCCTTAAAACCGTCAAATCTATCCTTAGAACTACCCTCGATTAGCCAGAATAAACCATCTTCCAGTTTCAGGGGAAAAATAAGCTCAAACGAAGGGTCGCTGAGTGTGGATCCGCGGTCTTTCAGACTTGAAAAGTTTCAAGTCCATCCCTAGCCTCAAACATGCCCTCCCAAAATTGCCAAAGCAGACCGTTTTCTTTTTCAAATATGATCAATGGCCAAATTTTCCTTAATTTGATTAATACTATTGATGTCATCAGTTCTCTTAATTTTTTTCGTCGATACCGTGTCCTTTTGTCCTTAAAAATCGGTGCTGAGGGTTTTTTTCCGCTTCTTTCCTTATTCGACACACTCTCTTTTCAGGAGCCAACTGTAATCGGCCATCATATTATTATCCCACATTTCTTGGAATCTCCACTCTGCATCTTTGAGATATTGGTGAAATGACTCGCCCTGTCCTTCGCTTTTATCCACGCAGTTTTTCGGAAAATATTCAATATGAGAATGAAATAAATGTAGCTTTAGGTTCATTAGGCATCCAAAAAGTCTTCTGCAAAATCTTTGAAACTCAGCTAAGCAGATTTTTCAAGGATAGTCACTTTCGTGACAAACGTTTTGTCTCCAAAAATTGCCTTATCTGCGGCCCATCAAAGACACCTCCTTTGAGCTTCATATCCCACAGTTTTAAAAACTGCTCTCTTAGGTACTTGAAACATTCTTCCTGTTTGTCAAGTGCTTCAACAAATTTTTTCACAAGGTTGAGTTTATTCTAGAGCGGTGGAAAAAAGACTTTTTCAGGATCAACCAGTGGTTTCGCAAAGATATTTTGTTTTTCAGAAACAAAAGAGGTTCTTTTTGGCCATTTTTCGCGGATGTATTGGTTTTTTGGATCTCTGATATCCCGTAAACAGAAAGGACAAGAATTCTTTGAGAATCCCGACAGCTTCATGAGTAGTTCAAGATTGGCGTGTTCAGCTATTAAATGAGTTGAATGTGCGACAGGTATTGGCGTGATTATATTACCGTTATTAAGCAAGACCGCCTACAGACGATAGACACATTGATGGAAAAAGAATAGTTCTATCTTTCCTTATCCCGAAATTTAAATATTTTGCAATCTTTCTACTTTCACCAGTGGAGGCAATGCTTTATCTCTATATCTTAGTTTCCCCTATACTACATCCAAAGAATCCTAAAAATGGCTGAAGGATGGTCCCTTCGAAAATTAAAATAAGCTTAGGTACTTCTCTTTGAAGAAGAGAAACGTATATGAGAAGTAGCAATTAAACTTCTCTGTTTCCTGTTGCAGAGTTGGGTGTCTAGTTCGAGTGTTTACCGATTGGTAAACCTATTCCTAGTGTTCCTTGATTCGATACTTCTTCTTCACCTGACAGACGGGATTCTCTCCAAAAGTCTTTTCCCCTCGACAGACTTCATATTAAAAACTCGCCTTCTCTTCCTGCCGTGCAAACACTTCGTGAGAATTCCAGGTCTCCTCCAGCCAGGAATTCTTCTCCAGGCATATTTTGATGCGAACTTAAAGATCTAAGATTTATCCGGCTTATTTCCACAACGAATCGGTGATTTTTCGATTTCTCAGGTCTAAAATATTCTAGGAGCTGATGTTGTAACGAGATTTCCTTCCCGTTGAAAAGCTCGTTACTATAATTGATCAACGGAAAAAAAAATGTAAAATATCCAAATAGGCCTACCTCAACTCAGTCCTGGGGGGGGTTAACCTTGTTAACCCTTGCCTAGCTAAGCTGAAAAAAGAGAAGAAAGATAGCGAGACATTCCAATGGTAGGTCTAAATGATCACCGGGGCCTAAGGCCTGACAAAGAGAGAAAACCAAAATATACTACCGTATACAATTTATACACGAATTTTTAAACTTTAAAATCCTACTCTAAATCTGAAAAAAAAAACTATAAAAGGGAAGTTTCCCGGGGTGTGGGTTATTCCTAACCTAAAAGAATTCAATTTTAAAGGCTCAGA